>VWZS01008235.1:0-55330 GCA_013397075.1 Rhabdornis inornatus | reverse complement strand
AGACACGCAGACACAGACAAACACAGACGCACAGACACACACACACGCAGACACATGCACAGACCCACACACACAGACACACACACACAGACGCACAAACTCATACACAGACACACTCACAGACACACTCACAGACGCGCACATAGACACACACACACAGACACATAGACACACACACAAACACACACAGACACACAGACACACACACACGCACACACACACACAGACACGCACAGACACACACACACACACACACAGATGCACACACATGGTACTGGAGGGAGGAGTTGTATTTCTAATGCTATGAATAGCTCTGGAGGAGTATGTGCTATCATAGTAGTGAAAGTAAGTAACACTTGCAGACACACTCAGAGGAAGGCAATGTAGATGAGGTTTGGAAGCATTTTACCTTTTAACAGACTGAGAAGACAGAGTTGAAGGATACCCTTATATTCTTTCATGTCTTTCACGGAAGAAAAAGAATCCAGCAAAAGGGCTCTAGAAAAAGAGGAGAAAAATGACTCTTTTTCCTTGTCCCAAAGAAGATTGTTTAAAGTCCTAGCTACTCAGTGTCTCTAAGGCTCCCACCTTGCCCACATCCCAAACTTGCTAGCAGATGACAGGACAGAGGTAGGGGAGAGTTACCTGTGGATCCATATGTTCCTTGCTCCCCTCCCAGGCAGGGAAGCCCAGCCCTGTGCCATGCACATGCAATCTGGGTCATCTGGAGCTCCCACTATCATGCACATACTATACCTATAGGTTGTCATAGTGATAACACTCCATCAGGCAGCAGCAGAGCAGAAGCAGCCATTGGGAAGAGCTTGTTGGCTTCCCCCAGTGGCGTCTTTCCTGAGGATGCAGCACCTGAAGTCATACTTGGGTCTGCAGTACTACCAGCAGAAAGTCAGTGTGACTTTGCTGTCTGGCTCAGGTTGTTTTATATTGCTTGAAGTTTTGCCTCTGATTTAAATCTGCTGCAAAGGTGCCGGTCAGCTCTCTTCCCTGGTGAATTAAGGTCTGTATTGTGAAAGGCTGAATGGATGTGCTTCCCACCAGATACACTTTGCTGAGCGGGAGCCACTCCATATGGCTGGTGGAGATGACTCTTTCGTGTCAAGAAAATAGAAAAAAGGAAGCCAAAATATATTTCTAATAGCAATACTTACATCCTGGAAAGTGAGAAGAAAAAGAAATAGTTGTTTAGTGAATCTATACAGGTGTTTGGAGGTGATTTGATGAGGTCAAGTCAGAGATGATCTTTAGTACCTTGCAGCTCTGGGAGAGAACACCAGATTCCCCTCTGGCTCCATCCCTTAGAAACACAATTGCTACTTGGAGCTGCCTTGCAGGCCCCCTTCACCTCAAATAATCAGTATGTGAAAGCGAAAGCAAAAGCAAGTTTACAAGATAGTAGGGGTTATACAGATGAAAGCCAGAGCAGAAATTGCCCTGCAGCCTCTGTACTCTTAATAAGTATGCAGAAGCCAGAAAAAAAAAAAAATCAGCTTCTCTTTGAATCCCCAGTGAATCTTCAGGACTAGAACTTAGATGGGGAAAAGATCTTTATGTTTTTGAAACAGAGCATATAAGATACCAAAATCCTTAGCAGACAATAAAAATGAAATGCTGCAATGCTATTTGTTTGTACAGCTACTTCAGAGCAAAAGAGTGTATTAAGGGTCTGCCAGTAGAACCTATTATTTGGCCTGTAGTCACTAATGCGATTACAAGGATCAAAATGAGTACACTGTTTGCTCTTCAGGCAGTGGCAGTGACAACTGAGATTGAAGCAAGGAAATACAGAGCTCAGAGGGGCAGATTTGGCAGGTAAGTAGAAGAATTTATTTCTAAGGGNTTGTTTTATATTGCTTGAAGTTTTGCCTCTGATTTAAATCTGCTGCAAAGGTGCCGGTCAGCTCTCTTCCCTGGTGAATTAAGGTCTGTATTGTGAAAGGCTGAATGGATGTGCTTCCCACCAGATACACTTTGCTGAGCGGGAGCCACTCCATATGGCTGGTGGAGATGACTCTTTCGTGTCAAGAAAATAGAAAAAAGGAAGCCAAAATATATTTCTAATAGCAATACTTACATCCTGGAAAGTGAGAAGAAAAAGAAATAGTTGTTTAGTGAATCTATACAGGTGTTTGGAGGTGATTTGATGAGGTCAAGTCAGAGATGATCTTTAGTACCTTGCAGCTCTGGGAGAGAACACCAGATTCCCCTCTGGCTCCATCCCTTAGAAACACAATTGCTACTTGGAGCTGCCTTGCAGGCCCCCTTCACCTCAAATAATCAGTATGTGAAAGCGAAAGCAAAAGCAAGTTTACAAGATAGTAGGGGTTATACAGATGAAAGCCAGAGCAGAAATTGCCCTGCAGCCTCTGTACTCTTAATAAGTATGCAGAAGCCAGAAAAAAAAAAAAATCAGCTTCTCTTTGAATCCCCAGTGAATCTTCAGGACTAGAACTTAGATGGGGAAAAGATCTTTATGTTTTTGAAACAGAGCATATAAGATACCAAAATCCTTAGCAGACAATAAAAATGAAATGCTGCAATGCTATTTGTTTGTACAGCTACTTCAGAGCAAAAGAGTGTATTAAGGGTCTGCCAGTAGAACCTATTATTTGGCCTGTAGTCACTAATGCGATTACAAGGATCAAAATGAGTACACTGTTTGCTCTTCAGGCAGTGGCAGTGACAACTGAGATTGAAGCAAGGAAATACAGAGCTCAGAGGGGCAGATTTGGCAGGTAAGTAGAAGAATTTATTTCTAAGGGCTTGCTTTCTAAAATGCAGCAGTGTCTTAGACCATTCCATTCGGTGCTGGAGGAATTCTCTAGGTGCAAAGATAATTTCTTCACTTAGCAAGTAAGATTTTGCCTTTGCTGTAAAATCATCCTCTTAGCAATGAGCAGTGACTTGTCAGAGCCACAGTTTTGGAGAATTAGGGCAGCTGTGGGCAATGGAGATCTTGGTGGGGCAACAGAAATTGAATACTCCAGCTCTGGCAGTAGCATCCTTCCCTGATGGTCCAGCCTAGAATAGCCAAGTCATGGCCTGCCCCCTGCAAGGCCTGTTCTGTGAGCCCAGCAGCCTGACAGGTGAGAATCATAAAACTAAATTCTGCCTGGTTCCCCACAAGTCTTGTCATCTGGTCTTTCCTGTTAAGAGGCTCAAAAACATCTTGTGGTGAACTTGCTGGTTACCTTTGAAATGGATGTGGAGTGGCTGGTTAATAGTTAATTCTCTATATGTTGTAAAATCCTGCACACATTTTGTATGAAGAGCTTGTAACGTCATGACCGTGTGACTATTATACCACTCTTTAATTGTTTTACTAAATTAGTACTAACACCTCCTGCACTCATCCCAATTACTCACTTGTTGAGTTGTCAGTTTCTTGACAATTAGCTTGGGAAAGATGAATAAAACATAAAGTTTTACCAAAAAAGCAAAAAGGAAAAGAAACTGGATTTGTTAAATTTTTATTTCCTTCCACAGGAGCTGGCTATCGAAGATCTAATACTCAGTATAATAAAACAGACTGATCAAGTTAGATGAATCTACATCTCTCACCCACGCTTCACTCCTGAGAAGTTGGACTTGTGATTACTGCCAATCAGTCTCTACAGGAAGGTACGCAGAGGAAATGGGAGCACTGCAGCACAGTGCTAAACAAGAGGAAATTGAACAGCTTCTATAGTGTAGAAAGGAGTGTAGATTTCTGGAGTGGGGAAAAGCAATTTGGATGAATAAAACATGAGCGCCAATTCCCAGCCCCCAGCTGAAGTTGTTTCTCTGTGTAAAGGCTGTTGTGTGTTGCCTGGAGTCCCTGCCAACCATTTCTCTGCTGGAGATCTGATGCTGGCTGTGTGGGTGCTATGTCTTGTCTGCCTTCCTCCACTCCCAATCTCTGGTTCCACACACAAAGGTGACAGGGTGTGGTGTGGCACATCCCTCCGCGCTGGGGCTCCTGTAGTTCTTCCTAAGCTCTGGCTGAAGCCAGCCTGATAAGAGCATCCCCGAGGCTCCTGACTCCAGGAATATATAAATACACACTTGCTGTACTGCCAAGTCCTACCTGCTGGAGACCTCCACAGTGGCAGGAATAAGCTGGTGGGATCTGGCTCACGCCATAGATTTTGCCTCCCTGTTTTTTGCTTTTTTGGTGTGGACATTCCTTTGAAATATTTGAGCACCTCTGTCAATGATATACATGCACAGTGCTGGATTTCACTAAAGGAATTATACGAAATCAGTACTTATCAAATATTTTATTTCTGTTAGGCTCCCATGTTAGCAGAGAAAAAATAAGGAAAGAGGCCAATATAATTTTCAATATTCAGAGCTTGGTGCATGAACCATCCCATGCTTCTGGAGCAAAGAGGCTCTAAGGAAGCATCTAGAGATAATATTGCTTGTAGATGACACTGGTTTAAATTACTCACTAGAAGTGTACAGAGCAGTGAGGAATCAGTCTGGTTGCTGCAGTCTGGATTCCTCTAGAGCAGACTCTTGAAGGAAAGCAGAATCAAGTCCACTGAGTCCAACTCCAAGAACATGCAGACTGAGAGCCACAGAAAACCATTAGACACACAAAAAATGTTGTCGTAGTAGCACTTGCAGTGAAACTTCATCAGCCCCACCCCAAGTCCCTCAGTCCAATTTGTGAGAATTCCAGGTGCGAAATAGTTCTTTCTTGAGTATTCCAGGTGAGAAGTAGTTCTGTTTCTTTGTTGAACAGATTTTGTCATTGTGGAAATTGGCAACAGGGTACCTTGTGCCATCCGTGATGAGAATTTTACTTTTGGCCTGGTGCTTTTTCCCAGATGTACTGGTCAATATCTTCACTGGACTCTTCTCTCAAATATCTGCTTCACCCACAGCTGGCTACTTGACTGCAAGGACCATTGCTCAGAGTATCTTTCTGTTTCCAAGTGACAGGCTGGTGGGCTCTTCTCTCCAGCAAACATTGTACCCACAGAGAAAATAAGATTAAAATAGTATCATGGGGCTGGGTTTTTTTGTTTATAATCACCCACCCCTTGGTTGCTTACTATACAATCTTGGCAGTTCATTGAGCAGCTAATATGCTAACAAATCCCTGTGGATTCTGCTTATCTAAATGCCATCTGAGGGCTACAATCATCAACTCATCAAGCTGGAAGCAAAAGCTGGTCAATGCCCTGAAAACATCCCCAGTACTAATGGAACACTGGTGGCTTGCATTTTGACTAAATCATCTCAAAGTATTTTTTAGAGGTAAAGTATTAAGCCTCCCACTGCTCCAGGAAGTGTAGTGAATGAGTAACTAGAGGAAGCCATACCAAGAGATTTGTGCTTGCACTTAAGCAGGAAAAAAACCCGGAACCTCTGCCTGAGCATTAATTTCAAAGCCCTCTTTCTATCCACAACAACACCACAGGGAGTGATGCACAGATCACGCTGCATCTTTGGCAACTTGAATATATCTTTTAGGGAGGTCACAATGAGATTGAAACACTGCTACACAGACATCTAGACAAGGAAAACGAAGAGTGCTGCGTCCTTTTGTGACAGCGAGAAATATTTGAGAAGGGGAGAAGAGGATGTAATTATAAAAGATGGAATTTAGCCAAGATACAGCATGTGATAGGTTCAGTCTTACAAAAAGCATGGCTGTATCTTTAAATAACCAGAGACAGTCCCGACCTGATTTTACATCTCTGCTGGCAATATATTCCTTCTCACTTTTTATAGGAATGTGATATAAAAAGAAGAATCAGTAGCAACATTTCCTGCAACTCACAGACGCTCCTAGAAATTCCTGTTTTTCAATAGCCACTTACTCATTTGGTCCAATATGACTGTAACAGGAATGACCTGAACCAGTTCAATGGGTTGCTGAACTGCTGATTTAGCCATGTACTAAATCCTTTCAGGGTATCCATGCCACAAAAAATTTAAAGAGATAATAGAATTATGACCAAAAACATAATCATCTCTACTCTTTCTAGACTGCTTCCATTCTATTTCCTTGGATAGTCATTAAGTCACTCTTCCTGGTGACTGTCAGTAGCAGTCAGAATGGTCTCACATAATCATACCATCTCAGCTAGGTCTATGTCTCTTTTATCATCAGTATTTTCCAGGATATCGTGGGAGGAAGCTCCAACAGGATAACCATGCTGGATCTCAGGCTTTTTTTTTCTGAAAGGTTTTTGGTAGAAGGGGGCCTCAATCTCTCTTCTTTCTTCCCTAGACCTTTCTTGACCTGAATTGCTCCTTAAATTCCTTTGTCTAGTTGTTAGCTTTTCCAGGCATGAGCAGGGTATTACAGATTGCAGACCTTTACTGGATTTGTTTCAGGTTCCTGTTCTTTCCATTTACTCTGGTATTGAATGCCATCATCATGAGCTATTTCTTAACTAATGTCAGCAAAAATGCATTGACAGCAATGTTTTGCTTAGACTGTAAATAGAATCCAAAATAAGATCTAGCAAAGATTCCCAGCATAACTGGTGGTGAACACAAGGATATGTATATATATATATATATACATATACATACAGATGGTTTGCTTTTTTTTTCTTTAGATATTTTATGGGTATGCACCAATTTTTAACAGGCTGTGAATTTTCTGTCCTAGGTAGTTACAACATGCTTGTCACTGTAATATTTAGGCACAAACATGCATGCTGAATGCAGAATGAACCTCACCATTGACTGCAAACCTGCAATTGCTGTACTAATATATTTTGCTTTGAAGAAAAAAATATTTCTTACTGTGATAATGACCTTGGTCAGGAAAGGGGGCTTTTCTGTAGCGTTTGTAAAACTCAGTAGTGCACAACAAATCTTTTAAATGCCTTTGGACATTAAAGAATGAAAAGCTTTGTATAAATAGAAGAAATTATTATCAAGATTAGCATTTCACCTATCAGATTAGTGCATGTGTCAACTGGAATAGAATTGTGTATGATGAGGGTTGCCTGCAATTATGTCATTTAGTATAAAGATCTATCACAGCTCTCAAACAAGAATCAAGAAAGTAATTGTTCAGCCCTTTATAAATTGGATGAAAAAGTGAATATCTTGAAGACCAAATATATTCTGTTTATTCCTTAATTCTTGACAAGATATAAAATTTGAAAGATATTGATGGTAGCTGGGTTGTTAGCTCTCCAAATATTTACCAATTCAAAATGGAAATAAAATTTTAAATAAACAAAACGTAAATTTTAAAAACACTGCAAGAGGTTATCTATAATGATTTATATTGTTTTATTTGAAACAATAAAAAATCTTATAGCTCAGTGACAAATGATAATAGGAAGGCAAGTTTGTCTTCTTAATAAAGACAAGACTGTCACAATCCTATGAGTCTATGAAATATGCCATTTTATAGTATTCAGGTCACTTTACATAGAAAAAAATCAGATCTTACTATTAAGAATACAAGCAGTATTTTAACCACTAAGCATTGCAGTTGAGAACATTTAAAACCTGGTTTCTTTATAGAAATAACACCTACTTTTCTTGTGCTTAATTTCATACAGTTGTTTTATCTGTGATGACTGATGTCCATTTGAAATCTCAACACAGCATCCTGGGCTCACAGCTTCTTGTAAGAGTTACAGATCACAGCCTCTTAATATTCAAAGGGGTCAAGCTCAGCTACAAGAGCAAATGATTTTATGATTTTACTGGCAGAGATATTCAAGATTTTAGAAGTGCAAATGTCATAAAAGAGGTGAAATAAAAGAAAAATGAGGGGGAAATTGTCCAAGGTATGTGTGCCTTTACCTTCCTCATTCATAACTATTTCTTTCCTTTGGAATAAAGAAAGAATCACACAAGGTTTCCTTATGTTTGTTAGTCATACCACCTGATGGAAAACCACTCAGTAACTGTCATTCTGATGTCTCAAAATCTGTCTGAATTCTTCAGGCAGAAAGGGACTGCACACTGGACACAGCAAGAACTGTCTACTGTTTCCATGGAAAGGGGTATCTCAAATTCACATGCCTAATCACTGAGATCTATGATTTCAGACTTTGAAATAAGCCAGGTAGGGTACTGAAGTACGTAGGAGATTTATTTATATAGTTGGTCAAAATGATTTTGGTAAGATAACTGAAACAGCTAAAGTTACGTGAATAATGATTTAAATAATGTTATCTCAATAATTTCAAAATTCTATTTTCATTTTGTAGTCCATAACACTTCTGTGTCTTATTAGCCTCTTTACCTGGACCATGAGAAAGACTACTGAGCAATGAGAATCAGGATGGTTGAAATTTAGCCAAAAGCAGAACTAACAGAACGGAGTGCTGGTGGTTGGATATATGTAAACACAGTAGACCAACAATTAAAGAAAGCAGAAGTTTACAGCAGAAAGGATACCCATCATCTCCTAATGTAAGGGATTGTTTCAAACTACGGCATTCTTCTGGAAGGCCAGATACAAGGAAATTCAGCCGACTCTGCAGTCCACATTCAGCATTCAAGAGATGAGACATTAGGAAAAGATAATTTCTGTCAGAAAAAGACTTTGATTCACAGGAAAATATGAAAAGTTCTAGTAATCAAACTGGAATAGAGAGGAGGTTGTCTTTGCAAAGGGATGTGATCAGCCCTCTGATGTGAACTTCTGCAATAATAGAAAATTTGTATGTAAATTGTGAGCTCTTCAATTGTTCTAATTTGAGCTTGTACAGAAAGTAGTAGATAGTTGGGGATTCTGTCTGGTGTTAAATATTGCAGAAAAAGAAGGACCTTTTAAAAAGTGGATATGTGTCTGAGGTAAATCCCTTTTCTCTCCAGTCCCTTTGGCTAGCTCTGGACCAGAGATGGGTGGGAAATCCTCATAGACAAAGGCAAAAAACCAAAAGGTTTTCTCCCGTGGAAAAAAATAATCCACAGTTTATTTTGTCCACATGGTGACAGGAGAAGAAGAGCGAGAGAGAAGATGGCGGGCACTTTTAAACTCAGGGAAAGGGGAGGGGAGGAACAGACCCGCGACCAATGGGACACCGCTGATGGGGAGGGGCAAAAGGAAGGATTCTACCACGCCACAACTTGGGGGGGGGGGGGTGAAGAATGGGATAAACCATTGCAAATATAAAACGATTTCTTAGTGCAATACAACATGTGTCTATTCAATCCCAGTGGCACTGTAAATCTAACTTGTGCAATAAAATGAATGTATTCAAAAATTTTATCACCAGAAATTTTCCCTTTGCTGCTCCCCTCCTCTCAGTTTGTTATGATAAACAGAGTGGTGTTCTGCACTGACTACTAGAAACCAGAGGAAGAAGTATAAAGCCATTTTTCCTTTTAGAAAAAAAACAGTTTTCAAACCTGATACCTTAAGCAAAGACATTGAAATAAAAAGGTGGAATCTAAACAGTAACTATAAATCCACACACTTCCATGTATGTTCACATGCTGCATATTTAGCACAGTTGTGGCTTCATGTATTGTAGACATGTTGGAGCATAGCATGTTGGAGCATAACATAAGGAGTTATGCTCAGGAGAGATGGGGAAAAAATCACTGCACAAAGAATTCCATATATCAAAAGTTGTAGTGTAGAAGATGATCTGATTTAGAAAAAAATTTCTGCTCTGTATTTGTTGACCCTCTAATATGATCTTTGTGTAGGAAATCTGTTTTTATTTTCTGCATAGAAAAGTAAAGAATATGGAGTAATGTGAATGATATGCTTTAACTGCAGAGAGTTAGTAAAGGTTTTGAATTATTTGTGATCTATTTTTTTTAATGTATTGCACCCAGTGGAATTATAAGTATGTTTGGAACATGTCTTAACAGCGATTTCTCCATGAACTGTAATACACTGTTCTCAGATCATCCTCAGATTTTTAAAACATGCTTAATGGACCTTTCTCTTATGCCACAGATATGAAACATGCTTCCTGTGGCCTAGTCTGAAAAGCTGGACCATAATCAAGCATTCAGCTGAAAATCCTAACACCACTTTGGTCCAAAACATTTTCGACCTATTTTTCTGGCTGCTATTATTATTATTTATTTTTAAAAATTATTATTAGTCACCTAAAAATTCCTCCTGAACCCCACGCTCAGAAGCAAAAATAAAAAGTAATATGGTGCTGGCTCCACTCAGCTTGTAGCCATATTTTTTACTCCTTGAAAAATGAGAAGTGAAAATTTTATTTTAGTGAACCAAAACTTTAACTGGTCTGAATAGCAAACAGTAAGTTGTAAGTACCATAAAAGATATGGTAACAAGCAGCTGAAAATGTTTTTTTCCAGTCCTTTACTGTCAGATGGTGTTTATTTAGCAGTTGGTAAATAGGCTATTAAAAAAGTCTTGGGGACAATTTTGCATTGTGTGAATGACACTCAAGTCCTGAGCTTTCGCTAACAACAGGCAGATAAAGCTAATATTTTATTTTAAAGAGAAGGCATTTCCCTCCCACCCAGAGAGGCACATTTTGAAAATTGCAGTAAAAGCTTCTGTAACAATTCTAAGAAACACCTCTGAGCCACACAGCTTTGCACATGAAGTTTCAGTCCTGTTATTCTATTGACATGGGGAAGTAATTCAGATTCCACTATTAAAAAAAATGTTGAAAAAGGATTATCTTAGAAGGAAATTTTGAGGATGCATGCAAAATCCTGAAATCAGTAAAAGACCCCGGGATTTCAGCCCTTCAAACAAATTGAAGTAGTTCCAGTTAGGCATGTCTGCTGCTATCAGTGGGAATAAAATTATTCCAAAAAAACAGGTCATAACAGTAATCTGGCAAACAGATCAGACAGTGCTATTATAGTCAGCATGCAAGCCATTTTCCCTATTAATTATATGCATCTAATGTCAGAGATCTAATTATCCAAGAAAAATTAAAATTCCTAAAAGAGCACAGAACTGAAAAAAACTGGAATATAGCCAAATGTCCCTGAAGTTTTAACTCATTAAAATGTTAGCCAGAGAGATCAACATCAATTCTAATAATGCTTTAACTATGTTGTGGGCTTTTTTTCAAGTGGAATGAAAAAATAATAAAAAAAAAATCCGTGGATTTATCACTCTCAAGTACTTCTTTCCAGTGCTCTTTGTACCATCTTATTGTACCAAATTATGCCAATTACTTTTTTCTTTCAATCATTGTGAGAGAAGCATCTCCTGAAACATACAAATTCATTTTGTGAAACAGCTTTACACCAGTGTTCATTTTATCTCTGAGAAGACCACTCAAAAATTCCCAAAGGCATTGAAGAATACAAATAATTGCTCTGTTGAATAGTTAAGGCCATCAATTGTGATTAATATTTAAAATAGAAATTAAATTTTAGGTGAAATTTCTTCCCAAAAGCATAAATTTTCTCTGCATAGACATTCAGCTTGTTTCAAGAAATGAGTTAGATATTCTGATGATGAGTATTACTTCTTTCCATCTTCCTCCTAGAGTCTCCCTGGGCCGAGGACCAGGCCTCTTGGGAAGCAATATCCATGTCAACCGCACGTTTGCATTTGGCAACTTTGTCCCACTGTCTCCGGCTGAAATACCTTGTCCTCCTCTTTAATCAAGATGCTGTGGGACTGTGCTCTTCACATAAAAGATGTAAAAAAAAAATGAGTGGAAGAAGAGGCAAAATTCTGTGAAATGTCGGGCATTGGGTTGGCCCCCCACTGAAAAGAGGGGAGCCATAACCCAACTTGCTTTTGAAGACATATGTGGAAGTTTCATTTCTTTAGATCATATAATTTTTTTAGCTCAAGTCTAAAGTCTCTATTCCCAAGTTTCAACTCTTCTACTAGTAGAATAATACAAGCTGAGGGCAAGTTTGTAAAAGAGTTCACCAAAACGAGGAACAAGCATTAACTTGAAATTACAGAAACTATTTTAACTACATCACCTGGGACCACAGATGAGACACAAATTAATGGAGTCATTGCTCTCATTGTTCCCACAAGGGAACGACTTGACAAAATATCAGTCACTGTTTTAAATGACAAAGCCAAACCAATTTGTTTCAGCTGTCATACATTCCAATGCAGAAAGGACAGTCCCTGTTTTTAGCACATACATTCCTATTTTCTGTATTTTTCTGTATAGTCTGTCTCATAAAGTGTAACTATTCCAATACATTTCAGCACAGTTTAAAAGCCATGTCCCTATTTCAGCCTGAGGGGTTTCCTGTTAATTCCATTCAAATGTTATATGTGAATTCAGGAAGCAAAGGTTTTCTGCTTTAATTAGTCGCCTTAGTTATCAGCTCATATTCCACTATCTTTCCTGGACATGTAAACATTTTATATATTCCCCACAACAGTAGCTTTGATACTGGGGGCCTTATCTAACAAATGGTTTGCCAGGTCTCTTCAATAAATTTAACCTACTATTTTTTCACTCAGATTATACTGCAACACTATAATTCTTTTGGGATTTATTGGCAGATGTGAAGAAGCATGGTTACCAGCTTAGGCAGCATTATAACCAGATGGGTAAGTTTTCCCAGTGTGGAGGAGGTGAATTGCTGCTCAGCAAGAGCTGGTGTCCTGACCTTTGTTAAAGACTCATTGGAGATCTGAAAGAAGTCCATGAGCTCTAAGACTTCTTGGGGCACATTTTTAAACAGCATGTGAACATGTCGCTTTGAGCTGCTGCTTGAGGATTTTCCCTCTATCCCCAGGTGGGGAAGGAAGGACCATGGAATTATAGAGTGATTTGTCTATCAATACGTTTGATAGAACCTATGTGCCTGTGTTCACAACACGTGGACTCTGGAACAGACTGCAGGCAGTTTTCAAAACATGTTTCAGAGAAAGCTAGGGTTTGGTCAGTAATTAGCTGATGGAGGTGAGAGGAAAAACTGGTTCCTCTTTATTAAAAGTGAACACTGATGCACTATAGACTCATAGACTTCATTCAGCTCGATGCTAGCATGAAGGTCTGTTATTCAAAGTTAAGAGAAAGAGGTGTTTTTTTATTCCTTGAAATTCTAATTCAACAATGTAAAGTATCCTGTCAAAGACTGTTGAGCCTTCCCTAAGCCCAGCTTTTCAGCTGTAATGCCTTTAGCCATGTAGGCATGAAGACTAATACCTATACCTATATTTATTGAGACAACAAAGACAGCTCTGAACTCCCTCTCTTTATTCCAGTGCAAACTGCCTTCTCTCACTCATACTCTACCTTGGCCTTTGACTGCAATAGTTGTGTAGAATTTTTCTCATCTCTTCAGACAAATCTCTCTAGTGTTTAACATTTATGACATGGACAAAGCCTTTCAAACCTATGAGTCACTATAGCTTGGTCAAGCCATGTGGGTGCATGGAAGGAGGAAGGAGTGTGCTTGTGGAAACACTTTGATTTCTTATCTGTCATCTGTCTGAAGCAAGACCTTTTCTAGACAACTACTCACGAGCAGTAGTCTTTCTATAAAAGGAGGTAATGTGCTGTGTATACTGTGTTCAAATAAGCTTTTAATTCTGAATGCAAAATTCTTCGTGGAAGTCAGCTGTACATACCTATGTATATTTGAAATGGAAAATGGATCAAATTTGTACAGTTTGCTGCAGCTGTAACACCTTCCTTCTCTTCCAAAATGAAACAACTTGATTTTTTTGATCCCTTAAGAATAAACAAAGGTAAAAGAGCAGAATATAAAGAACTCAGTTTCTGAAAAGAAATGTGGGGTTCATTTTGCTGAGTCAGATACATGGATGGTGGACTTACTGCGGTGCTTCCAAAGCTAATGGCAGCACTCTAAATTTGCACAGCAGAACATCAGATTATGAAACACTCTCACATGTAATCAAATGAAACTGCAAAAAGTGTCTCTGATTTTGATGTAAATCTGTCAGGTGGTTGATCTGTTTTAGAGGAACATGATTTCTGCAAATGGTGATGCACTTGACATTAACTGTTAGTTAACCATAGCAGAACTTGAACCCAGTAGAGCACTTGATAGTTCTAGGTTTAGAGATATTTAGAGACATTTTCATTACGAGGTTCAACAAAAAGGAACATTTGGCCATATTAAATTCANTATGTATATATATATGTATATGTATATGTATATGTATATATATGCTGCAAATGCTTTCCTAGGCACAATGTGCTGAAATAATTATTTTGATTGCAAGAATTACAGCCAACAATTAGCTCCCAGGCCACCACTATAGAGTGAATAAATCTCATTAATCTAAACATCTCTACGTTTTGGATGTAAAAGATGAAGCAATGTCTGAATTCTGCTTCACATCACGCAGCCTCCTCCTCTCCCCTGTTTCCCTCTTGGTCTTGCAGCACAGAAGTCAGGCAGCTCATTCCAGGCACAACCCTGTCTCATCCTTCTTGTTGCTCCAGTGTAACTCATCATCAGCCTCCTCATGTGTTTTCATTATACTTCTACTAGAAAAATCTATTTCTTATGCAACACTGGAAGCTGTGTTTCTGAGGCCTGTGGTCCTAAGCAAATGTCTCTGGCCCTGGAGAAGAATTGAATGGGATCACTGAGTTATGAAAGGGCTGCAAGAATTGTGGCCTGAAACTATATCAGCTGTAGGCTCACAGCCCCTGAAACAAGTACAGTGGGCTTTTTGTTTATGCTTTCTACAAAACGGATTAAAAGCAATCTGGGATGGCCAAACTTAAATGGACCTTTAAATGGAAATTTACCTTTAAATGGAAAATTATTTTAATCAGCCTGCACTAATCTCTGTGTTTAATCTCTGCTTTGTGAATGTGTACCCAAAACCTTAATCTTTGAACTCCATGGCTGTTTTTTTCTCTTAATATAGCCACAACTTAAAACTAAGACCTCAATGTATTTGTAGCATAGCTGACCCACAGCATGTCAGCAGGATAGGTTTTACTTCTTCAGCATTACACCAGTCATGCATCTTTGCTTCAAGCTGGCAGAGTGGGTCCCAAAGGGCCTCAGCAAAGGTTCATTTAACACACAAAAAAAGCAGTTAGAAATGCTAACTAGAAATGTTAAAAAGGACACTGAGCCAAGCACACCTCTCAATCAGGTTGGCTCGGTGCTGTGAACCAATCAGCCCAATTAGACAGATGTGATGAGGAGCTACTGATCTCTAGAAAGACCCAACTGTGCACAGAGCTGGCAACAGTAATCAGCCTTTTGTCGGAGACAAGAAAAAAAACACTATTACCACAATTACCACGGACTGACACTCAGGTGCAAAACTTTGTCTGTCTGTGTGTGTGTGTGTCACGATCCACTGTTAATACAGAGCGGGGGTCATGATGGTTTGTTTGATCTCAGAGGTGCAAACAGGCAAAATGCAGGGGACAAAATCAGTTTATTCAACGATAGCAATGCAATTCCATTAAAAATGCCAATGACAGCACTGCAATTCCATTAAAAATTCCAATGATAGCAATGCATTTCCATTAAAGAATGCCAACAACTCAGCTGCGACAGAGGAGAGAGAGAGATAGGAGACAGAGTATAGAGAGAAAAAGAGGGAGAGAATGGGACGATAGCTACCAACAAGATGAGACGGACGTCCTCATGGTCCAGCCAATAGACGGGTCTTCATCCGTGGGGAGTACTCAAGGGTCTTCTCCAGAGGGTTGCTCTTTTATAGTTCTTTTCCAAGGCCAGTGGCTTCTGACCAAAAGGTGGGAAGATTTATGGACTATTGCGAGGGTTGCTCCAAGAAACAGGTGTACAGAACCTGCCACTCCAGCTAGTGCCTGCTCGAGAACGGTGTACCATGAAGCACAGCAAGCACCTGCAAACAGTCCCTTGGCAAGCATCCACCTTGGTCAGGCCAGAAAGCCATCGTTCAGAGTCAGTCTAGGTGGGGGTCCTCAAAGTCTCCTTGCAACGGTCGGGAGGCAAAGACAAGGGAAACTTCGGACTGACCCTTACATGTGGCACTGGGGCATTTTTAGGTTGTGGTAAAACTCTACTCCAGTAGCTAGACTTACAGAGAAAAAAGAGTAAGAAGAATGAGGGATATACATTAAGTTCTAGTTGAATTAATTGAAAATTGTCAAATCTGTGAGATGTTGAAAAAAAATAAACTCCAGAAGAGGCAATTATGTACCTGCAGTTTTATGAAGTTATCTCTGTGTTGATAGAAAAAGAATTGAACAAAACTTATTTTAAAACAATGAAATGAGATAGAATTTCTTTTCATGCTGTTGTATCTGCACACTTAAAAAAAAATAGATTCCAGTCCTTATCATTATAATTTAGAAAACATTAATTGGAACACACTACAGAGTAGAAGTGTCTGCAGCTACTGTCTGAAACAATAGCTTGGATGGATATGTGTTGCAGTTTATATTTAATTTGGTTGTTATTCAGTTGTATTGTTCCCTTATTGTAATGGTTTTTCCCTCAGTTGTATCCCTGTGTTGTTATAAAATGGTTTCTCCCTTTCCCGCCTTTACCCTTGCCCATCACCCTAAGCCCCGCCTACCCGTCAAGAATCTTCCCTGTCCTTCACCTTAAACCCTGCCCCTGCAGTTGTCAATCCCTCCTGGCCCCTCCCATTGTTCTAGAAGATTCTGTATCAATCATCCCTTCCTCGGTTTACTATTTGTTACTCTGCATGAGTCCCCGCCTATGTTACTCCTTATTGGCTATGTAAGACTGTAATCCCGCCTTATGTTACACCCCTTGTTGCCCCTCATTGGTTGAAGCCTTGTACCTGCCCATGGGGGAGGTCCCGTATTTAAGTTGCTGTAAGGCTGTGCTCCGGGTCTTGTCTGGATTCTTTCCCTCACTGTCTAGTTGCCTTCCCTCGCTCTTCCAATAAACCTGTTCCCAGAACCTAGAAAGGTCTCATCCTCGATCCTTTACTTCCCCTCGGAGAGGGCCGTAATAAGGGTGGAGAGCCCTAGCGGTACTCCTGCTTCACGGAAGCCTGGGAGACAGCCCACTTTTGACACCAGCAGCCAGTGGAGCTAGCTAGGCTTGCCAGGTGTGAGTGGTCAAGGCTGCCGTGTCAGATATGAATTAGTTCATCTTAGAATATATTAACTCTGAAGACATATAAGAACAATACAATTACCATTTTACTACTATTAATTTAATTTGAAATACCTAGCCAGAGAACATTTCAAAAACTCTAAGCATAAAACAAAGCATTGTGTCTGTGCATAAAACCCTCCTGACTAAATTCTGTGTAATCAAGCATAAACACACATTTTTCTTCCAACCTGTTGCTTTTTGGAGTTCCTCTGACAGAAATGTTTTCTTCAGGCAAAGTTTCTTCCAACACCTTTAAAAGGGTCTATTTTCAACAAAATAGAAACTTTCAATAAAACTAAAACATTTTTTCTGAAGCTTAATTGACAAAATCTGAAATGGAAGAGGCAGTTCCTTTCATATTTGGGTTACATTCCTTGCCTGAGACTCCAAGGACCTAGAAAGCTGTGGGTCATATTTGCAAAATAAGTTTTATTTAAGCTTTCCTTTATATGGTCTTTAGGTTCCTTCAGGATCTGGTTAATCTAGTTACAAGCTGTATCATGTTAGACAAAGCCAGAGAACAAAAATGCCAGAAAATATTTTACAATTTTTTTTCTCCCAATGAAAGAAGGAACTAAAGTGAAAGACTTTGTTTTCTTCCAATCTAATTCCTCTTATATCTCATCTACTAACTATTGTTAGTTTTGTCCCCCTCACATTTTCTTTCAGATGCAGATCTGAAAAGTAGTTCCCTGTTTCTAAATTTGTGTCACAGGCACAATGAGACAGTGGGAGATGAAGGCAGTGGACCTCCACAGGCCCCTCACAGACGGCAATTAAAATGAGGGTCAGAAAGCAATTACTCCCTGAATGTATATATATCTGTAGCCTCCTGGGAGGGGTGTCATTAATAAAGAGTTTTAATGCTGTTGCTTAATTAGGAGGAGCAGAGCTAAGGTTAGCAGTTTTGCATATTGCAGTGATTAAAAAAAATACAAAGAGGAGTGAGAAATAGTACTCCTAAGGTAAAGAAGTCTTCACTTTCAAGCTCAAGCCAACTACCCTTTCATGTCATAACTGTATGACAGATGGAATGAATCTAAGAATAACAGAATTTTCTAAGTTGGAAAAGACCCCTAAGATCATTTAGTCCAACCATTAAGAGTGTGTTACAGATTGTGGAAAACTGCATCTTCAAGAAAAAAGAAATTCACCCCTATTATTCCTATTAGGAAAGGAGTCACCTTAATGTATTTCTTTCGAACCTCACTGCTATCCCACAATACTCTACTCCCCTCCTCATGTCTCATATTTGGGCAAATGCCAGCTTAGTGAGGGTGGCTGTTTGGACTCTGGGAGATCTTTAAATTTGCTGGCACTTTTGTACCTTTCATGATTAAGTAGCAAGAAATTCAGGGGCTGAAACGTTTTTGTTAATCTTATCTGGATCACTGTAAATTAATTTAAAAGGGATCATCATCCTACTCTTAATAGTTAGCTCTCCCTCCTTGCACTAACAGAGTGAACTTGATTGGTGTCCTGCCAGGCAGGTAGGCTTCAGTGTCCATCCCCTCCTCTCAATGACACCTGTATGAAAAGCCAAACCCTCACCTCTTCCAGAGGAGTTCGAAGGAGGGTTAGAAACCAGCTGTTCAGCCAAATCAAGCTGTGGTACAGGATTTACTATGAAACTTTTTCTAAGGGTGCTGCAATGCCTCCTCTACTAGACTAGACTACCTTTTCCTGTGTGACAAGCTGGTATGTACCAGTTTACAAAGACAGGTTCACTGGATCCTGTTCAGTCGGACTAGAAGAAGAACTTGAGACAGACATTAATGCAATCATCCTTACTAGAATGGAAGGCAACTCCACTCATATGGCAAGGCATATGAGACCATGCTCTGCCTGCTCTTTCTTCAGAGCCTTTGTTTTGAGTGTCATTAATATGGCAGTCCATCCAGAGGGAGAGAATTCCCTACAGCTAATTTCATAATTGGTGAACTTGAAGTAGAAGCACAACTATAGAATAATCTCTTTCTCCAAGGTTCCAGATTTCCAGCCACTTAGCAACCACCCTTACCCTATCTGTATTATCAGAATTTTTGAGGCCATGGCCCCATGGATTATATGTGCTGCATAGGCATACAGATCCACTAGGTTTATGTTGGACAAACGGGCACTGTAGGCTGTTTATTAACAGAAATAACTACTTCTCATGTGCTAATTATTTACTTTGCTACTGGGAAACATGCCACCCTAATATCAACACAGAGTAGAAAGTACATAACATTTACAGTGAACTTTGAGTCATTTCAGGTACTGCCGTAACATTTAAGAACAGGAATCTTAGAAACAGCTACTACTCTCGTATGTTTAGAGTATGACCAGAACAAGCTCAATTGCTCTCGAATGCTAGGATCTCCTTGCATATGGTCAGCAGGGTTAAAGGGGATAAAGGTAGTCTTGGGGGTTGTTTTTTTTTTTTCCTCTTTGCCTGTGGAATTTTTCCAATTCACATTCTAAGAAGCACTGATGGCTAGGTACTTGAGACAGGGGAGGGGGAACCTCTCTGGTTTTTGGGAGTTTCTCTGGGAGGGAGGTGGACATTGGAGATTTAGAAGCAGGTAAAAGAGAGGAGGGGCAGTTGCTCTCTCTCGCTCACTCTTGGCTTTGGAAAAAGACGGTCACTGCTACCACTGCCATAGCCCAGCAGCCCGGGAGCTGCGTCTTCTTCTGCTGGTGGACCCCGCACCCCTGCCCTGCCGCTTCAGCTTGCTGTTTCTGAGTGTCCTGCTGGAGCACTGGGCCCGACACTGCCCCAGGGTTCGGGAAGCAAAACCTCTCTTTTCCATCCCTTCCCGTCTGGGATACAGCCGCCATCACCACGTGTTCCCTGAGCTCGTGCCACACGCCCCCTACTGGCTATGACAGGAACTGCACCAAAGGGGAAAGTGCCTGTGGCTGAGAGGACTGTTACTGTTCTGTTTGTTATTGATTCTATAGCTGTTGTTGTTTTATTTGCCTTGTTACATATCCCAATAAAGAACTGTTATTCCTATCCTCATATCTTTGCCTGAAAGCCCCTTAATTTCAAAGTTGTACTAATTCAGAGGGAGAGAATTTACTTTCTCCATTTGAAGGGAGGGCCCTGCCTTCCTTATGAGACACTTGTCTTTCAAACCAAGACGGGTAGGTATATATATTTTTTTTTCTCATTTGCTGCACAATTAAAACAATGTATACACATATTACAGTAAGACTGTTCAAGTCTTTCTCTCCAGGGCTTATATAAATTCGAAAGATATATGCTCAAGTGCTATTGTGTCTCTATACTACCAACTAAAAGAAGAAAAACTACCCCATCTACCTTTTTGACATCTCTCAGTTACACAGTTTTCCTCTCTGCAGCCAGTCAACTGGGTAGGTCAGACAAGCAATCTCTGTATTTTAGGTAATTCAGAAATTATTCTTTCCCTGTTACTGTCATGAAGAGAAAGCAGGAATCTTATAAGAAGTCTGGAGAAGTGTCAGGGCTTTCTTCCTTTTTCACCACCCACAGAACAGGTCCACACATAGGAGAAGGAGAGCGTTTCTGATGGAGATTAAAAGCCTTCTCTCCCACTGCCTATGAGGAATTAGACACTAGGGCTCTGGCTTAAAAGCCACCATCCAGTTCACAGGCTCCCAAGTGCATGCCAGGATTCCTGTTGTTATGAAAAGTCCTCTTACTAATTTCAGCTGGAGCTTGGCATGTTTTACCTGTGCTACCTTGCTGGGTACTCTGGACAAAACTCCTACAGCCAATAGTTTGGGTTAAAAACAAAGAGGGGACAGAAAGAAAACAGTGGGACTTTAAAATAAATTTCAGAAATATAAAAAATCTTACAGAAGTCAGAAAGATAGTGACTATATAGAATGTGAGCATATTAAATGGTCATTCTGAGTGGCTTTCTATTATGTGGACCTGGATGATGCTGTTATAGATAATAAAGAGATTCAGCTGAATTGAATATAATCAAAAATAAGCGATAATTTATTTCGTGACTGGGATACGGTCCACGATAGCCACAATCGCAAAGGACAGCACCGAGCTCGGGATTGGAGCCGGGTGAACACGCTATGATCCGAACTCTGTCGTTCCAGATCCCCCAATGTTCAAAAAACCGCTTTGGTCCCTTCAGTTTATATACAGTTTTTCTTAGCCTGGGGCAGAGGTCTTTGTCTCCTTTCATCGTTCCACATATTCATGTGGCTTTCTTTCTCTGCATTGGGCTTGGACAAAACCATATTTTGGGAGGCAATGAATTTTGATGAAGGCAGGTCTGGGTTTACGGGAAGCTGGTATTAAGTGTATTTTTTCCCGATGGCTCTGGTTATCTTAATTGTGGGTGTTTGTCGGGTACTTATCGTTCTGGACGGTTTCGGCCACGTCTGTTCACTTGTTAATCTGGGCTGTCCTGCTTCTGTTGGCTGTTACAATGCTGTGGTGAAGCAATCTGTATCCTTTTTGTCTGTGGTTCTCCTTTTGGTTTCTGAGTTTTATTACTTTATTCATACAAACGTTGCTTATTTCACATTGATTTACAACTTTACACGAATTATGTTATATCATATATTACAATACCAGGGGAGGCCTGAGCCAGTACAGGGTGTCAGTCTGCCATGACAGAGTAGAGAATGAATTTTTTTTACATTGCAATGTGAAGTGTAGAAGATTTTATGATAAAAAACAATGCTACATCTACTCAGCATGTGTCTGCACCATGCTTTTATTTTAGCTCTAGTCTACCTGGTTTATTTTAGCTTGAGGCAAGTGTTTCACTACAGCTTTGACTCCATTTTGAGATACTTGCTTTCTGTGCTGTTTTCACTGCTTGATAATTGTCTCCTGAGTAACAGTGTTTCTGTGAGGATGTCACAACAGAAGCCTCTGTCGAAGCATTCCTGACAAATGGCTGCTAATGTCACCTATGAGAATGAAAGGGAGGGGCCAGAGACTACAAAGAAAGAGAACAAATTTTCTAACAGGGCATGTAAGACAAACTGATTCTTACCAGATTTCAAAATTATCTCTTTAATTTGCTGAAAAGGGAAAAAAATGGTACTAAGTTCTGGTCTTAAATCTCCTAATTAAATTTTCTACATTTCCTCTCCATTTCTCCAGTCCTCATTCTTTCCCAGCTGAATCCAGGAGATTTTATGTGGAGACCTTGAAAGGCACTCCCACCCTGTTTCCCTGTTGGCCCCTGTGCCCTAATCCCACCCTTGTGACACTCCCATGTCCCCTGGTAATTGGTCTCTGATACTTCTTTCCCCGCCCTGCTCATCTCATGTACCTAACCCAAAGACCCAGACCATTGCTTTTGCCTTTTCCTCTGAGCTCCAGGATTGTGCACACGCGTGGCTGAAATAAACACCTCTGTGCAACCCATACAAAGGCCCTTTCTGTTTCTTCACTGGCTTCACCTCAACAAGAACCCGGACCACAACAATTTTCCATGCTTGAGGGAGACCTTTTCCTAATGCTACCACTTTGTGGAAATAATGCATTTTCTCAATACACAAATGAAAGCCTCCTCTCCATAAGTGGAATTGAAGAGCCATTCTCTCAATTTGTATCTTAAGGTTGGCATAATACCCATGGGTCTCTCAAGAAATGCTGCAAACCACATTAGACTGTTGTACATTATGCTTGGCAAGAAGTGAGTTATTATCTGCAGCCAGCATCAGTACTTGCACAGTTTTCTTGCCTATGTAGCCCACTACCAGGACCCTTTTAGCCTATGATCCCAAGTGCAAACTTAACCCAGTGCCTTGGGCATGGCTTATGCTGAAGCCCTGCCCTTACAGGATGAGTTAGAGATCCATATGTCTTGTAGGCCAGCCTCACTGTTTCTGTATCCACCTAGCACCAGCAACTATGTAGCAAAAAGCAGAATATTTGCAGACAAAAGGGGACTTCAAAGATGAAATAGAAAGATGGGAAGCAGAAGAGGGTGCCTTGGGTACACAACAGTACTGTTTGTTGCTCATTACCAATAGGCACTTAGTCCTTTATGTAACTTTATAATAGAATAACAAGGCCTGGAAAAAAGCTGGCTGTGCCTTTACTTACAAATAAAAAAACATCACAAATCACTGGAACCTCAAGGAATTGAAAAAGCTATCAAACAAATCCAGCCAGACACGCTGGCCTCCAATTAAACTAGAAATGAAAATACACTTGCCTGCGCATTGTTATGGATTGAAAAACAAGTTTTACTCAAATTCTGAAAAGCAAAATCTAGAAAACTTGATAACAAAGGCAGATAAATTTTCTCTGCTGGCAGAATACACAAGACTTGGAATTCTCTATTAGGGATAGGAAGAACTGGGTTTTCACCAAATATATTAAACAATCAATCCAGGAGTATTTGCAGTGACATTTCCAGGAATTAGTGTCTGCAAATATAGGATGATTTTTTAAATTCTCTCTTCTCTTACCAAGACAAATATATTTTTTTTGTATGCTGTTTTGAAAACTAGAGAACTCTCAACATCTTACTGCTCTATCATTCGTGGTGGAATTTTAAGTGTCTACACAGTCCAGCTTCTTGAGCTCTTTTGAAAATTCAGCCTCTTAGCCTGGTGCCTAAATACTTACTGTGAATTAAACTAATTTGCAGAATCTGGCTTGGAATATGACGACCACCTAATTTGTGCTCAGATTAGATCAAAAACATCTAAAAGAACCACTAAAACAGGCAAGAGATACAAGCACTTTAAAAATGAATTAATATGTCATTAAACCAATAAAAGGAAAAGAACCCCGAAAACAGTTTAGCCAAAGAGAGGTTGCTTGCATGTCAGGGAAGACCATAATGATTAAATGTTTCTGTAGCTCTGCTAGAAGCAAAGCTGTTTGAAACTATTAGAACTCTGTGGTTTGTGGTCTGCTGATGAGGAAGAAAAGGGCTAAGTTCAGGCGTCCCATATGGATGTCACATGTTCATTCTGAAGTGAGGGCAGTAGGAAAGGTGCCTGCAAAAGGCACAGCTCCAGCAGAAAGGCTGGTGTTGCCACAGCCCCAGGGTTGCGCAGTAAGGCAAAGGGTGGTCAAGGGACATGGTCGGTGCTTCATGGCTGTGCTCCAGGAGTGCATGGCCCTAGGAGGGAGGAGTATCACAAATCATGGAATAATCTGAGTTGGAAGGGACCCACAAGAATGATCAGGGGCCTTTTGCATCTCTCTTCAGCCATGCTGATCTCACCAGCTCCTATTGCCAGGAGCAAAACAGGGGCAGGTGCACCAAAAATGTCCTCTGTGGACTTCCAGCATGCCAGGTGATGTGCTTGCATGATAGTTCTCAGAATTTCACATCAGGCAGACAGATGAGGCATTTGGCCTTGAACTTGCTGCTGGAGATGTCTTCACGGTACTATGTAGACACCGTTACTACTGTGAAATGTCAAAGCAACTTTCACTCCTACAGATTCACAGGCACAAGATAATAAACAGCTAAGTCCCAGATAAACTAGTTCTGTGTTCATTTTTTTTCCCTGGTGCCAGCATAAAAGCACTTTTTTTTCCTGTTGATTTGTTTGTTTGTGGGGTTTTTTTTTGTTTTCTTTGGTTTTGTTTTGCTAGTTTCTTTTGTTTTTGATCTGACAGTTGATTTCTGAATAGGTTTACAAGGAAAGTATATTATGAGCTGCTGTTACCAATTTTTTTCTCTCCCTTCTTTTCAGTAGCCAAAACAATGTATTTAAAGAAAAACACGAAAAGAAGATTAAAGAAACAGACTTCCTATTACAGCATTTTTTTATTACTTCAGAATCAAGAACACTTTCTAAAATGGCTTCTCTTTTCCTGACGAATGTGATAAAACACATAGAATAATTAACCTGAACTTCCTGCCAAAGAAACCCAACATAAAACAACCTAACACTTTGTATTTTTCCCTACAGCTGATTCTTCTTGGGAGAGGTAGATAGGAGGATATTCTTTTTGCTTAAATGAAACAAATTCATCAAAGGTGGCAGAATCTTAATAGTTGGGAAGCTCAGGAATCAGTTATAGCAGGATAGCAGAATGAGGCCTTTTGAAAATTTCTCTGAAGGTGTTGCAATGTTTTGGGGTGGATGGTGGTGGTTTCTTTTGTTTTTTTTTGGGGGGGGGTAGAGCTCCTTTTTTTTTTTATTTTTGTTTTTTTTTAAAGTTTTGGTCAATTTTGACGAGTTCTTTGTGTCTAGTAAAAATAGGTAATCTCATTACTTTCTTAGACACATCCTTCTAGTTCCATACTTAAAGGCAAGACATTAAGTTTTCCTCCTGCTATTTTCCAAATTCTATATGAACACAGAAATCCATAGTTGTAGAATAATTAATGAAGGTCTTATTTAAATATGTTAAACTATTTTTTATCGTAGCTCATGGAAAGGTGGAACTTCAGAAAAAATAGATTATTTTAGGCTAGTGACTGAAACCATAAACCAGCCAGCAACAAATAAAACATAATTTGCAGAAGGTGCTTTTCTCCTCCAACTCATCACTAGATTAAATAAAAAGCATAGCCATTTTTTTTTTTAGAATTTAAAGCTGCACTTTTCTATTAGCGCTGGTATCTCTTTCTTAAATTGTAATTTTGTTTATCATGATCTAAAATTAGAATTTGAAGAGAAAATGCTTTCACTTTGAAAATGCTGCAAGAAATAAGAAAAAGAATATTGCAAGATCCTCATTTTTACTGAAAGAATTTTTTTCCTGAACTTAGTTCCCCACTGGGAGATTGTTTAGGTCATGCAAAAATTGAATTTCCAGCTAGTGAACAATATGACTGAAAAATTTTGCTTTAATCTAATATTCCATCCAGTTTTATCTCAAACAGTTCAGCGATCCTAACCTCATTTCATAGGTTACTTTGCAGATCTCCTGAAATTTACTTAAAGATAGATGTGCCATTCAATCAAGTAGTAATTGCACATTCAACTAAATCGTATGTTTTTCAGTAACCACACATTTATATGAAGTATATTAAAAGCTTTGGTCTTTTCTGATTGCGCATTCCCTAGCACATTCCCTAGAATTCACTAGCACCCACTAGGAATTCACACACTGGACCCTCAGGGTCCCTCTAAATGTAATCATATCATATCATATATGAAAAATGTGTAATCATGGAAGAAAAAAAATTCTCCACACACAGGAATGTATTTATAAAATGCGCTTACAGACAAATGCACACACAAGCATTCTGTGCGCTTTAAAAATGTGGTGGTGTCAGTTAGGGACATTTTAAGAAGGTCTAAATACCAGGACACACAAAAAACCCCTTACATCTACAAAAGCGCGGTGCTAGAAAAGGTTGCAAAACAACCTATATGTAGCAATCTACAAAAATGCAGCTGGTTAATAAAAAAATTAGGAACATGGTAGATAGTCCCACTATGGCTGGGAGAGGAGGAAAGAGCATTAGGAAGACAAAATGGAGAAATAATTTGTAAGATTATTTTTGGGGGATCTAGTGAAGAGAGGACAGAAAGATTATAAAACGTTATGTCCTGGCTCTGTGCTCTATGGCAGGTACACCATAATGTGTTTCTCCTGAGAAAAACACATACACATATAAACAGATAATTAAATATGACGACATTTCCCTGAATGTACCTGAAACTCACAGATAAAGGGGAAAAACAATGGTGTGTAGCAGAAATTCAAATCCTCTGCCATAGTCTTGGGGCTATTGAGCTTTTTCGATGTAAATCATAGCAGTTTCTGTAGCCAGGAGAGCAATTTTTTTTCATTTGTCCGTTTGAAGGTGTCAACAATCTCATTAAAATTGATTAGGATGTGGCTGATATTACCAACTTATGGAGGGAGTGCAAAAAAATCTTGTTTTGGAGAGGCAATTTCACATTTGCCTTAATTATGGCAACTTACATGCTGCAGATACAGCAGGCAATGCAAGTAGAAGATACCACATGAGACCATGCCTGAAACACACACTAAGGTCATGGTCATCAGTGCCAGTGCTGATTGCATCAGCTGGGAATTAAAAAAGATCTGAATGCTTCCCAGGAGATGTGAGTGTCCTATCTTTGCTCTGCTAAACACTGAGTGGCAGAAAAAGTTGAAGGCTTGCATTTCCTGGGAGCAGCACAGGAGAGCTTTGAAGTTCAGCACCCCAAACCACAGCCAACAGCTTCAGCTGCTTGATGAGAAACTGCTCAGAAGCAGCTCTTGTCCTCGCTCTCCGTCTTGGGTTTGCAGTATTTAGCCAAATTAGGATCTTGTTTCTACAGGCCGGCCTTGAGTTGATAGCTTTTAAGCCGTAAATTTAACAGTGACTGGGGCCATTGTTTTCCCTTTGTAGCACATCTCAGTGATTCATAGTTTGAAATTAGTCATTTACAAACTCAGGGACATTCACAAGGAATTATTTTTGGAAATGGCCAAATATCCAAGAATTGCAACAGCATCCTGAGGAGTTACTTATCCAAAGGCAGAGAAGATGGCTGGAGGATCATAAGCAGCTGAACCTAGAGCTCTGCTACAAGCCAGGGCGAGGAAATGCTCCTGTGTGTATGTCCATTTGTCTGCTAATAAGAAACTGAAAAAGGTGGTAAGCAAAGCAGTGATATGACTCATTAAGACCACCAAATTATTTTCTTCACCATCTCAATATTTCACCATTATATTTTCAACATTTTTTTGGTCTGAGGTTTTTAAAAAATAAAGAGTGTTAGAGAATAGACATGGCTTTTTGATTTGAAAGGATTTTTAACTGAGTTTCCCTCAAGGTAAATAATACTCTCTAACTGTTCCCTAACTAGCAACTCGCACAAAACTCACTTAGTTATCCATGCTGTTGGAGTTGGAAAAAAGCCCTGCAAGTAGAGTGGGAACAAACATCTTATTTCAAAGGGATACAACTCAACAGCCCTCCCTGGGTGCAACAGATCAGTGCAGTGGAGTATGTTCAACGCAACATCAATCCACTGAGCCTCAGGCAGACAAATTCTGCATTTAATGAGGGGGATGAGCTTCTTGCCCAATTCCCCACAGTATGAAAAAATGAATGGGGACAGCAGTAAGTGTAAGAGTAGTCCTGGTTTTTCGGTCTCATCAATAGAAGAGAAATAGCTGTTGGCAGCAGAAAAGGGAAGACCACCAGCTTGTGAAGTAACCACCCTCTCTCTAGACTGAAAGGCAGTTTCTTCCACTCATCAGTTGATTTTAGGGCCTTCTCGGTAGGTTTTTTTACCCCTGGGAAAAAGCTGTGCAAAGGTACAGTACTTTCTTTTCAGGCTGCTTTGTGACCAAAAGGACAATGCCTCCCCACAAAACTCTCCTCAAGTAACCTATCTGAGCTTTACTGTAACTCTGAGTGTGAGTCAATAGCAACCAAGGAGATGCAGGAGTCAGCCTAAAAGAACAAAACCTCATGAAGACTAATTCTTGCCCTGAAGAGGAGGAAGAATAAAATAAGATGAATTTACTCTATGTTTCCTGGTAATAAGCAAATGCATGTCAAGTGAGAAAAGAAGTTTGAAAGGCTCTGGAATACAATCTGGCTCTCTGTATAAAAATGGTTTCAGAGTGGAGTGGTTTTTGTTTAGATTCAGTTTCTGCCGCTAATCTTTTGAATCTTGGATTCTCAAAAAGTTGCGTTTTCTCATTTTCTATATGTATCTATCTTCTGTGTAGGAAATCCATCCTCACATGGCAGGGCACATCCTTTTGCCTACATTAAGAGCTCCTGTCAGTGAATAACACGACTTTCTGAAGATGGATTCTTTCTGGTTTCTTTCTTTTTGGCATGGGTCAGGACTCTTTTGACGTTACACAAATACCAGTTTTATACTCCTGGTGATCATAATTCTCTCACACTGAGTTTAGGAGTTTGTGACTCTCATGCAGTCTGTCCACTCCATATTTAGATTCATAAAACTAATATCCTTCTCTCAGGAAATATCACATTCAGTCCTTTAATCCTCCAAGAATTTCACCACTCTGCAATCGTACAAAAAAGACAGAAAGGCTTAGTTTTCCCCTATATTTAGTCATGGGACAATATCATAGTCTGAGGTCTCTTTTTTTTTTTCTAAAAATTACAGCTTCAGTAAGTGACTCAGCTGCTTTTCCCCAATCGCATTGGAAATTCTGCTACTGAATTTAGTACAGGAAGAACAGTTCAACTTACTATATCTATGTTTGATCAAACATGAATTATCTTTAGGATACCACAGTGATATTAACTTCGTGCCATTATCTTTTTTCCACCACTGGTGGGTAGTTTGATGTAAAGAAAGACAAAAATTATTATTATGTCATTTGAAAAATGCCTTTCTAAGGTACTGAATTTTAGAATCTTCATGACATACTTCCAATGAAAGTGAGCATTCTTGTTATCAGCTGAGATGGAACATTAATAATAAGTAGTATTATTTTGCTTTGAGATTGTATTTTCAATCTGGAGAAGAGTGCAGTATTACTCTCCACTAATTGTTTTCTGGGGTGCATGCATACTTGCTGGAAGCTTCAATCAGAACCTGACAGAGTATCACCTAGGGTTAAATGAGAGTACAAATAATTAAGTGCAACATTTTTTTCCTGGTTTTTAAGTACCGGTTTGTTTGGTGATTTCATGATTTTCATCAGACTGGCTGCTTAGCATATGACAAAGCATGGAATATACTGTCTGAACACAGGTATAAAATGGTAATCAGAAGAAGTGAAAGCCAGAGATTCTCAGCTACAATATAACTTGAGACAGCTATACATCATGTCTGGATGAGAAAAACTTATCTTACAAAAAGAAAGGCAAACCACGGAGGAGGATGATCAATCAAAAGAGATACTTGACAGATACTCATTAAAATCAGATATAGGATAATATCCAAGGCATGGATTACAAAAGCTACATGCAAAATAGAGAAGTGTGTGTATTATATTCTTTCTTAATCAAATGAGGATTCTTTCTTAACCAAATGAAAAGGCTATTTATGGATGACTTTTATGCATAGTGTAAGTACATAACCTATTTTTACACATGCACACAGCTGGAAAAGTACCTGAAGTAAAATGAACATGAGCTTTCTGCTTATCATATACTTTATGTGACTCAGGTGGTTCTTCCAAATATAACTTTTCATGGGAAGAGTGGAAACTCAAGTTTACACTCAAATAAAGAATCTTCTATAACTTGGGAGGCTTGGCAGAAATCAGTGAATATTCACAAATTGCAGATCTCCATGCCCAGAAAGGACAATACTCTGATTTCCTGTTTACGCTTCTGTAGACCAAGATTACTAATTTAAATGGAAGAGAGCTCAAAAGAGAAAAGGCAAGGCTAGATATTGGAGGTGAAATACTGAAAAGGTTTTTAGAAAAACTGAAAGTAGAACATAAAAAGATACAACATGACAACCTTATCTCTACAAGAACCAAACTGAAGCAGAATTTCCAATGCATTCCCAGTGTGTCTGGTCCCAGTTGTGATCTTTTCAATCCAAAAGGGTAGCAATCCCTTTGCACATCTGGAAAAGGACCATACTCAAAGAGATTTATTTGAATGGTTTTATACATGAAGGTAGGAAGAACTGCATTTTTATTTGGTGCACTTGCCAAGAACATTTGGATTTATTATGTCTATACTTAGAAAAAAAAAAATTCCTGCACCTGTAGTAAATGAACAATCATAAAACATGTGCTTGTAGGAGTTGTTAAGTGTCTAAGTAGTCAGCAGCAAGGAAAAATCACGAAGAAAATAAACACATTTAAGCTGAGGACTCTGAACACAGCAGTAGGGAAACAAGAATTACTAGACGACCACTTTGAAAACAGTGAGCTACATTAATCTGGTATTTTACTCTGAGTTTAATCTGAAATAGAAAAACACACATACACAAAGTTGCAAAAAAAGCAGCAAAAAATGGACTGGTAATTGCTTTGTCATGCCTCACTTACTGAGACCTGATTTCTAGGAGATCTGCATCTGAAGTGTGTTAAATGTGGTAACAGAGAGCAAACACACAACCTCTCCCAGAGTGACACAGTCTTGAGCCACCCTCTCTCACACAGCTTGTCATGAAAAGAAGTTCTGTTTCTGGCAGGTTTGGTTAAGATTGGCTAATGGTATCACAGATATCAGAGATAAGTGAAGGAGAGGATTGGTTGTCAGACTTCTTTTGTGTACACGTTGTTGGAAATACACCAAAAAAAAAAAAAGCTCTGAAAAAAAAAAAGCTCTGAAATTGTTCCTCAACACCATTTAATGGAGTTAAGAATTAAGTTTAGCATTACTGGGGCTGTGTTTATCCTCTAGACCAAAGTGACAGCAGTGAGGAGTTTGCTACAGCTCCAAATAAGGATTCATAAGTAGTATCACAGGTCATTAGACATCTTGGTCCAATTCTGCTTGCTTAGCTGACACGGGAACTCTCACACTAGCAGAAATTATCTTGGAAGAAGTTCTGTCAGCTCTACTACTTCATTGTTAACTCTGTATTTGGTAAGTAATAATACTGTAACAGTATTACCTGTCAAGTAAGCATCAGCTGAGAAAATAGAGAAGAAACTGGATAAGTAGGCAAATGCAAAACAAAGAAAGTGTGGGTTTGTTTTCAGCAAAGTGGAATTACAGAGAGGGCATCACAGAGAATAACAGCAGTAGAGTCAAGTGTTTTGCAAGTATGTATGAGACCCCGCTATCAACTTCAATTAAAGTGCTCCTTCAAAACACTGTATAATGCGCTTTGACTGTTCAGAAGTAGGCAGACATAAGAAAATAAGATGTGTGTTTCTAGAATATTGCAAATAGAAGTGAGGAAAACGCCCCTAACAGTTAGAAATATTTTGATGCTCCTGTCTCCCTGTCCTTTTAGGTCCAAATATAACAAAGTAGGACAATTTAAACTCTAAATGCCAACCATGAATCAGTTCTGTTGGAACATTCCTGTCTTTCTATGAAATTATTTGGTAAAAATCTCAATTAAAATGCAGATCATTAAACTGTGATTATAAAAATTTCTTTCAATATTTTCCCCTTATTGTCACGCAGGAAGCTGTAAACAAATATTTATGAAACATACCATGCCTGTAATTAAAGAGATCACAGTGTTGGTAGTGTGAGAGCTGAATGGGTTTACATCAGAGTGCTCTTCTCAGAGCCTTTATTAATTTAAGAGGTTAAGCTCTTCATAATTTTTTTCCAAGGTTTTGATCAAATCCTTAAGTGCTAGGAAATAGGAGAAAAAGCTCTTTCTTTCCCCTAAGCCTAAAATGCTGTAAATGTCAAAGTTTTTATTAGTTCAGTTAACAATTAATATGAGTTATAATAACCATTAATATTTCCAGCCAAGGGTTTAAATTAACCCTTTGTGTGCGTCATCTTCGGTGTAAAACCTGACTTTGATTTTAGCTCTGCCCAAATTCTGCAATTGATTTGTTGCTTAAGGATTGAAAAACTGCCTAAGGAAATCTCCCCCTTTTTGTGCCAGGTAGAGAGCTTTGACATTGAACTTTGGTCTTGAATAAAGACAGAGGATTTTTGCAATGCAAAATGGTCACCCCTTCTTTACCACTACACAGGGCACAAAGGATCAGTTGGACCTATGCTGCAATGGAGCTGTTCCAAACACATATTTTTTTCCTACAGAATGAAGGTGAAAATTATATCAAGGGTTTCTTGCATGTTGCGTAACAACCTTTATATGCCATAAACATGTGTCCAAGAACTGTACTGGCTACTTGAATGCAGTAAGCTAAACTAAACATCTCATCAGCTTCTCAGACTAAACGTCCAATTCCCAGGCTGCCTTGCCTTTGAAATCTGCATGAGAAAAAACCCCTAAGCAGCAGAGCCAATGAATAGAAAATACGTGGGAGAAAACAACCCACGACAAAAATGCCACTTGAAATACCCACACAGACTTGAGGAACCTTGTTGTGTGCTATGACGATAAGGAAGATTGCCTTAAAATCTTCAGCATACATCCACATACTACATGGAGAGGGTGCCAAGGGTTTACCCTGCTTCTGCGTAGAATGCAAGCTGAGGCCAGAAACTTGCAGATAAACTGTGTGAGTCACTTCCCAAAGCTGAGAACTCAACCTGGTGACATTTAAACTTTAGATTAGAAGAAGATATTTTTCTGTCTTCCATCTCTTTGCTGTGCTTTCCACGGAAATTGGAGCTGGGCATGTGGGTCACAGCCAGACAGCAGAGCACCAGTCCCTCACTAGTCAAATAGCCACACCACAGCCTAACTGCTAACTGCTAAGACTTCCTTTTCTGTATCAAATTCACCCCAGACTCCTGCCTGATATAGCTGAGCTACAGCTGCAGCAATGTGCTATGCAAGTCAAATGAGAAATTGCTTTAATATTCCCTTTTCGTGGACTCTTAAATACTGAGGTCTCATTTTCCCAGTTTCATGAAATGGGTTGCTTGGGTTTTTGTTTTTTAGGTTCATTGTTATATGTTGCCCACAAGTGAAAAAACAACTGGTCTCTTCTTCTTTGTCCACCTTTTCCTTAATGTGACACGAGAAAGAAAAATCAAGAAAAATAAACATTTTGGCTGATTTACTTGAGGCTTGTTCTTTTCTGCCTACTGTTGTAATGAGTTCATTTTAGTTCATTTAGTTGTAACACCATCTCTGCACTTAAAATGGAGCACACTTCTCTGGATCTGGCAAAGACACCACAAACATTAAAATCTTCATTTAATGTATCCATTATATTTTATATTTATATTACTTAATAAAAACCAGTGGGGGAATTTTGACTTGAATAACTTTATGAAAGAAATTTTATCAGGAGGGGAGTCAAGGGTTTTCCAATATGAAAAAAAACTTGTTTTACATTCAGAAAATAAACTATTGCAGTTTGTGCCTGTTAAACCAAGAATATTTCAGTTTATCCAGTTCATCAAGAAGCATTAAGTACATATCATGTTTGATAAATCATTGTGCTGCTCCTCATACTACAGCATAGACTTGAGAAAAATGAGTGTAAGGTCTGGCTTTTTTTCCCATGGTGGTGCATTCCTAGAAGTGTGACACGGCCCGTCCGACTGTCCACTCAGGCTGGACACCCCGGCTAGCTCCGGGCGGGTCTGTGCCACGAGTGGCCCTTCCCAGATATCTCCGGGAGAATCCGAGTAAGGGTGTGTAGCGTCAGCTACTAGACGGCAGCCGGTCCGGTGGAGGATAAAGAGCCAGAGGGAGACCTTTCGGTAGATCCAGGGAAGGGTTTATTGGAGAGGATCGTGGTACAAGTTCGGGATCGGGGAGAGGAACCACCAAAAGGCAGGGAGAAAGGGTGCGCAGCAACTTAAATATGGGTGCCGCCCACTGGGAGGGTACAACACAGGGACCAATAGCAGCAACCGGGGGGGGGCGTATAACAACCACCAATCGGGTAGAACCGGGGCGGAGAGAATACAACAGAACCAATCGAGTACAGGGAACGGGACAAATGACACAGAACATTCGGGAAGAAGGGGAGGAGCCAGGGAAGACTGACACAGTCTTGGGAGGGGACTGGGGAGACAGACAGGGACCTTTCCGGAGAGTGGGCTGGGTGCAGGGCTGACGGACAGAGGTAAAGGCGGGAAGGGAACAAACCATTACAACTGAAAACCAGGGGGAACAACTGAGGGATAAACCATTACAAAACGCAGAACAACAGAACTTTAACAATAAAACAAACCACAACAGAAGTGTAATTCTTTCAGGATGAGGTTATATAGCACTTTTCCTTCTATAGCAAAAATGATAGAAGATATTCCACATCTGCCTGTTTCCGTCCTCCACCTCCCCTGCCATCCTCTTGGAGATGTACTTTGTACTGGAGCCCTGTTTTTTCTCTGGTTTACACTGTGGTCCCCAAAACCTTCACCAACACACAGGTGTGGAAAGAACATCTCAGTCTGGCTTTAGTCCTAAGTGCAGCACACTCTCAGAATGTTCCTGTGCAATGGCCCCTGCAGCCATCCATCTGGCTTCTGATTCATGACCACTAGGTATGGGAAAATTGTAGGAGATGCATCCCATGGGAAGGATGCTCTGTCTGGAGGGAGATGCTGAAAGACCAGAAATTCAAAGGGTTTTTTTTCCTTTTTTTTTTTTTAATTCACACTGATGAGAAAATGTACTGTGATAAGTTACTCCAAAGAATCGCATGATTTCAAAGGAATCATCCTTTGAGAATTTTAATTGGAACAGCTGAAACATTCCTAAATTGAATGACTTCTGAGAATTTCTACCTCAAAGCTATTCTGATTTTACCACTTTTACCAACTGACAAAAAATCCTATACTTTTCTATGAGATAGGAAATGTTTGAGTGCTTATTTCAATATCATCAGAAGTCATGTAGAGAAATATCAACCTCTGTGTATTTTTTAGAAGTTAGATAAATACTCAAGGAGTATAATAAAATAAGCTGCAACTGAAATAATTTAAAGCAATTTAACATATTCAAGGGTTGAACTCAGCATTTCAGTTCTGTTTTGATTTCTTAGACATTTCCAACATTTTAGGGGGTATAAGAAGATCTCTAGCAAGCAAAGACATTAAAAAAAATTCAGATTCCATCAAACAAAGTTAATTGTTTTCAACATGCTAGTCACAGCAAAATATATTTCACATGAGGTGTTATCAGTTTGGAAGATGTCACTCCAAGAAGCATCAAACAAAATATTTAAATCTCATTTTGCTTTTCTTAGCAGTTCATCAAAACAAACAGGTTTGAAAAACTAATTTGGTCAAGTCAAAAGTACAAATTTTTTGGGGTGTAAAATAATTTAGGATTTTTCCCCCCTTTTCTACTCCAGCTACTATTTGGCAATCAGTGCACATGGCTGATGCATCCAGCCACAAGCACAGATGTTGATGATTCACCAGCAAAAATGAAAGATAGAAATGGAAAACATTTGCCATACTGAGTGATGGTGGATAATTGTCCCTGGTTCATACTATTGCAAGGCATTAATCTTATAATGGCAGAAGAATAAATTTGGATTCCTGCTGGGGATGTCAAAAGGATTATAGTTCTAGTCCTTTCTTTCTTCACTATATTGGTATAGAGGAAGAGTAAGCTTGACTATAAATCTTTTGCATACATAAGCTTAGAAAACTCATCAAGTTTTGACATAATGTGTCCCTAAGCATCAAAAGAAAATTTCAGAGAGAACTGACTATATTGCATTAGGAAAACTAATTACCTAAAGCACAATCCAATTAAGATAGGGCATTTAGGGGACAGCTAGGATTGCTAGGGGGCTCTTCGAAAAACACAGAACAGGGAGTTTCTGTGAAGTATCATATCTCCCACATTAAACCATTGCCATTTTCTAATAATACTCCTGAGAAATCACTTTGCTGCTTGAGGTCTTATATGCTATGCAATTTCATTGTATAACATAATGACTCTAAAATATGTGTATTAAGCATGATGTATGGGTTTCCATTTCTATATCCTGAGGTCCTGTGTCCTTCTATTAAAGGTAATATAAGCCAGACATGAGCGTGGATATAATACAAATAGTCTGTACAAAGCCAGTCCGGGTGTTTAAATAATGATACTTTGCAAATATTCTTTAATAGCCTTCACAGAACCAGCTCAGTCTTGGAAAAAAATAAGAAATGAGCCATTTTTCACATTTAATTTGCAATACTCTATAAAAATCTTGGACATTCAGCTTTTATAAGATCTACTGCTCTTGATGGTCTCCAGCTAGATACCCAAGTCAACAAAAATCTCACTCTTTATAAATAACCATACTGAAAGAAGCAAGCAATTAAGTCCTTCAAACTTTTTTTTTTTTTTTTTTTTTTTTTTTTTAAACTTGGGTGTGAGGGAGAAGACTTGTTCAAAATCTCAAAGAATGTTTATGGAAAGTAGAGTTTCTGTCTAATTTCTATATTCTGCTTTTAGCCATGGGACTGCCCCTTCTGATGGCCTCAATACATGAAAAACCACCATGCAATGCTTGTCATCAAGTTGTGGTGTCTCACTGAAGAAATGGTTCAAAAAGTCAGCAGAAATTAATATATTTAATGATAAAAGGTAGAGGGCATGAATTCTAGCACTCGCAGGAAGATATACTTAATTATTAAGAAATGCCATTTCTCTTAATGACTAAACTAAGTCCCAAAGATAGCAATTTTGCTAGTCATTTAAAATGTAGCTTAGAGAATAAAAAAAACCAAAAACAAACAAAGAACCCCCCAAACCAAAACCAAACGAAACCAAAAATGTAAAGTGTCCATAAAGCAGTGACTGAAAAAGACATTATCAGAATATTTATCCTGGTTCTCCCAAGGTTTGGTGGTTTGACTGTATAGGTCCTTTGGGACTGATTTACTGTGTGTCTAGACTTTGAATATGTTGAGCATGGGTGAATGGATATAAGAGGAAGACTGTACCCATCCCTGCATCCCTGTCAAAATTTTTAATGAAAATTTTGGACAAACAATTTTAGAAAAGTCTTGAAGTTGGCCTATACTGTGGCAAGGTCAGTCTCCAGCCAAGAAGAGAATCATAGAGCTGTCAGCATCTTCTCTGTTGTTTTTGTATTTGTTGACAGAGGATATTTAGGTCATGCCAGAGAAACTGGCTCAAGTAATTAGAAAACAAAAAACACCAAAACCACCAAACAACTGGGAGAGGAAGTTGTGGTGAGAAACTAAAGAAGGAAAAAATGTACCTGGAGACTTATTTTACTATTTAAAATAGTTTATAGATTAAAAATCTATTATGCATCAGATACTTTAATGGTAAAACTGAAATACAAATTAGACTGCACAGTTTACATAAATAATGGTGTAAAATAATATAAAACCAAAAATATTTTAGGCTTATGCCATCAATTTAGAATAATCCATAGCAGTCAAGGAGAACAATCTTGATTTTTTCAAGCAATTGTCCTAATGTAGCTGATATATCCTCCAATCCTGATCCTGAGATACTCTTCCCTAGGGTCACCCATATTACTTTATGTAACTTTGTCTCTCAAACTCTTACTGCTCACAGTCAGTGCCACTCTTACAGACTGCACTTTGTTCTTACATGGTAATACATTATATGCACTGGAGAAACTGTAGCAAACGAGCTCTGAGTGAACATCTGTATACTGGAAATCAATGTTTTCTGTGGAAATGTGGAATATACATGATATTTTGCATGCTAATGAGATTTTGCTGAAGTTTCGAGTCTACTGAGATATGTTTTATTATCAAGATGACCTAGCAGCTACCTAGTTCCCATGACATTTTTAGAAATGGGCTGAACTGAAAATTTTGTGTGTAAGAAAGAGAGCTTATTTTTAGAAAATAATAAATGAAAAGCAAAGTTTTATCATAGGGTACAGCTACACCTTTATTCTACTTCAAATTAAGCCTACTTGGAGTAGTAGACTCTTAGAAAATGAAACTGCTGCCAGAGAACAAAGGCTTCCAAATCATGATCAATTAATTTGGCAGTTTAAATATCCATATCTCTTGCCTAGAGAAGCAGTCTTGATGTGTTCCTAGTGAGAATCCCCAAAGAATGCCTTTATTTTTTTCCTAGATTATTTTTTTTTCATCTTCTCTGACTTTAGGATATTCCATAACTTGTGACAGCGGGAAAAAATTATTTCTCTTGTTTTCAGTCAGTTCTTTACCAGCTTATGCCTGCACAACACTTTATCTCAAATTTTATACAAAAGGAAGGATGTGACTTCTTAGCCTGCATTGCTGGCTTTCACTCTCTCCTGGTAGATATGAAAATGATCTTATTGCGTGCTTTCTGCTATTCTACATCTGAGGGTTGGGATGAGCCACCTAATAACAACTGCAGTACTACATTTTTATCCACATCCACTAACTTCCCAAAAACTCTTCCTTCAAAGGTTACAAAAAGGCATCTATTAGTGTCCATGTGTTTCTTACGTATTTACAACCAATCTTGAATAATAGACCACAGACATGCTAAATGCACTCATCATAATCCAAGTATTTCTTTGTATCTTTAAAATTATTTTCATCTGTCTTGCATTTCTATTCTAAATTCTGGGGGGGGAAATATTTCTATGTTTTTATACAGCATACAAAATAAGATGAGCCTAAACTATACCTTGAGATCCTAGCCACATGAGTTATAGCTAATATCCTTTGATCATGAAATCTCTTCCTACACTTAAAATAACAACAATTGCAACTTCTACACAGCACTCAAAGCATTTGAAATCTCAGCTTTTTGTGTATTTCACAGCTATTCGTCAGTATCCTATATCATGAAAAAAATGGCAAAAGCAAAAACTAAAAAGTACAACTGTTATAACAACAGTGATAGAGAAGCATGAGGTTGAGGTTATACTATAGGGGACTCTTGGTGACAACTTGCTGCTAACTCCTTTGGTTAGCTCCACGTTAACTCATTGATAGCTTTGGGAGATGCTTTGTGAACAAAAGTCAGCCGTGCATCTTCTCTCAGTTAACGCTTTCCTGTTTTCATTTCAATACTGAGGTGAAACACATGTAGATTTGATTAATTCTTTATTATACTTTGCTAAATTGTTTACTTAAATTGGAAAGATTTTAGCAGACGTAACTGGGAATTAATTTCTTCAAGGTTTTAGTGTTCACTTAGATTCCAGAAAAGATGGCAAGCTTTACAAAGAGTTCATCATGGTAGACGCTGAATCGGCCTAGAAACGTAGCCCTTACTTACAGATGTGAATAGAAAGTTCTTTTGAAAAGCTTGCTGTGAACACTCTAGAACAGTTTACATTTAAGATGGGTGCATTCACAAGTTCTCAAAAACTGAGGCTGTGGTACAGTGTTGCTTCAGGTAACTGATACAGAATGAGTATAGGAGTAGCAGAATAGTGAAAAAGTACCAAATACACAGAGAAGACATAAAAACTGTTCTTTCTAAATGGTTATTGTAATCCATAATGATGTTGCAACATTATTACATCATCACTAAAGGATCAAACACAAGACATGAGTTTTCTTTGAAATAACTACTTCTAGCAATTACAGAAGTGGCTAAGATTTTAAAAAAGAAGGAGATGCAAAGGAACTTTAAAACCATAAAACTCTATGAGCTAAAACTCTTCTTGAAGCTTCTGTAACGATGCACTGAAATAATGAACCCAGGAATAGGAACTTCCAAAAATTTCTGCTTCTATGGAGAGCAAATTTGGAAGCAAAATTGTCAAAATCCTTCAGTCATTAACTTTTCTTAGCTTAAGGGAAGCATAAGAGCAATTAAAGGGTCAGCTTTTTATTGGCATTCATCTTCACAGACAAATATAACAACAGTGAAACACTTGATGTTTTCACCACAGCTACAATAACATTGTTCTCATGAAAGTTTTCTATCAGAAGGATCCAAACTTGCAGAAAGGTCAGGGAAGATGACATGTAGGAGAAAGAACCACCTCTTTTAGACCTGGAATAAAACTGAGGGAAAGATTTCAGAGTAGCTCAGCCTAGAGGAATACCCAAGGTAGCCGATCTTGTAGTTCCTTGGCACTATGCAAAACCATGTTGATTATCAGCATGGCTCTTCCACGAAATTGGTACTTGAGAATAAGCATTTCTACAGCTTAAAAATCAAAGGCTACAGCATGTTTTAACTATGCATTTGGTGAAAAATATTGAACTATTTCCTTAGAGAATCCCACTTCTGGCTTAAAAATAACCACATTTCTTCATATAAAGATAGCAGCATAGTGGCCATGAAAAGAAACCAGCATCTAACTCAGTATGTAACCAAAAGGCCTAAAAGGCTTTGCAAAATGCTAATTGTTTGTATACCTTGTGTTCTGGAAGGAAATTAGAGCATCTAAGAAAAGGATGCATTTGAATTGCAAACAATGAATGGTTGCAAACACAAGCATTTCATGTTTCAAGCATTTGTCATGTCATTAATTTTTCTAACTAATGTCTTCCTCAGAGGACATTCCAGTCCTTCTTTCAGCAAAATTCTTTGGATTTATTAAAAGAAATAAATCCAGATTAAGAACCACAACAAATCACCAGTTCAGTGGGATTTTTAATTTTTTTTTTTTAATTATCATAACAAAAGCCAGTTAAAATACCTCCAATTTCCTCATGGAAGATGGATGATAATTTCTCCATCTTTGCAGCATACAAAGACACAAATACACACACTCTCAAGGTGTCAGGCAACATTTCACATCTCATCTCCAGAAAGGAGATACATATCTACCAGGACATCTAGGGACAGTATTGCCCTGTTTGCATCATCCATTTCCATTTTGAAAACTTTGAGTAATTGTCCCTATGATCTAATTCAAGTTTTAGTAACCAAGAAAGAAAGGACCAGCATGATAAGTCAAATGGAACAAGGAGGGAACTATACATACTTGAATTATTAAAATATAGACATTTTATCCCTCCATTTGCTCCTAGGCCTTTCTACCAGTTGACAAATATTCAAACACTTGACTGTTGTTCAGTGTAGGTTCAAAGAATTAAATAAAAGTTAGTAAGAATTGTAGTACAATACTATCTGCTGTGTGATGCATGTGCTCTTTACCAAATTTTTAGGAGCATTTGAACAATAGGGTAAGACTCTCATAAAAATCCAGTACTATGAGACACAGACACACTAATGTTAATTTTAAGGCTACCTTTTTAGTTTAAATAATTCAAAAGCTTTGCAGTGTACAGTTGTATCTTCTCCTACACATCAATTGCATTAATGAGTTCTAGATCACAGCAGCCTATGTAAACTGCATGGATTTTCAATTCTAGACTTAATTTTCTTCTTACTTCCCAGGGGTTACTACACACTACACATTGCACCACAACATATCCTCAGCTGAGGCATCTTTCTGCATCTAACATGAACAAGGTCATGTTTTGCAACAGGTGCTACCAAATAAAAAGTGGTTCTTCACCACTCTGAACTGTATTTGGGTTGATTTTATTCCTTTCATAAGCAAAGAAGCTGAAGACAAGATTTACTGACTTGGTCCAACTATCTGTATATTCAGTACTAGACATCGAGTCCAGCATTTTGGTGCAACTTAGTACCAAAGCGCAGCAAAAAACAGTGGTGAAATCCCTATGAGTGCAGGCTTGCTTTGGATTAAAGCATCCAAGGAAGAAAAGAGAGAAGTATTAGCAGTCGTATTAGGCTCAATATTAGGCTGGGTAAAGGGACATAGTCTCAAAATCTGTATTCACTCCTGAATGTTTCTGGAGCATTTTAGTTTTCATGTTGTACCTTTTTTTAAAAAAATGTTTTTCATCACAAAGCAAGTTAAAATGTTGTGAAAAGAAGACAGGGAGTGCTTTAGACAAAATGGCCACAAAATGCATTTCTGAATTAAAACTCTTGATAGAAAAGAAAAAGCTCTTTTTTATATAGTTGCTATTGTTTCAGTCCTGCCAAAATATTTAAAATTCTCTGTTGGAAGCCACACTGTCATAATTCCTTGTGTCCAGCACAGTGCAACCAGTAATGCTGTGAATGCAGGTGAGCATTTGTCTGGCAACACAGCTGCGTATGTTCCTTTCACATCATTTTCTATCAGCAAAAGAGGTGAAGCTTTTGCCTTTTAATAATTTTAAAGTGATAAGAATCCTTTATGAGATAAATGCAGTGTTTTTCAGAGGGAAGAACAGTTTAATCTTCATGAGATTACTCTAATTGCTTGGCAGTACTTCATTAGGGCTGGGTTTTGTCATTGTGAGTCAGGAAATGGATTGTTGGAATGCCAAGCACAAGATTTTGGCTGCTTTGACTTTCTCATTTGAATACTTGAAAAAAACTCAATAGGTTTATTGTTTTTTTACTTTCATTTCTTTCCCCATGAATTAATCAACAGGCTGCAGAGTAGTCTGGAAAATGAAAATCCTTTTAACATTAAAGCCATTGCAAATGGCTCAGCTTCTGTAAACAAGCCCCTAAAAAAAAAACAGGGCTATTTGGACCTGGTTCTCAATTTCTTATCATTCAATCAAACCACAAAATATTTTCCAGTTTTCATTCTGGATTCAAAGCATGCTGCTGAGGTAGAATACATTTTCAGATGAGGTCTGTAAGCATTCAAGAAACAGCTTGCAGGGAAAACACTAGGAGTAGAGGAAAGCTGTATCAGAGACTCCCTCTGCTCTTCTCACTGGGACCTGCATCAGGCTCAGTGTTGCAGAGGATTTCATCATGTCTGTGACCACACCAAGATCTATTGGATCTGTTTCTCTACAGCATAAATTAATACAGACTTGGAGCAGCTTTGAACCGTCTGGGAGCCAGGGCTGGCCTTGACATAACTTTCTAAAATTTCCCTCTTACTCCTCTTCCCTGAGCCAGGGATGGAGCAGTGCAACCTCTTCTTGGGCTGCTGGTTTAATTCAGCAGTATCAAAGTTAAAGCTGAGAAGAGTAGGGGTTGCAAGACCTTCTGAATGACAAAGCTGCACCATAAAAAGGACCCATCAAATTGCACACGAGCCAGTACTCAAAACTTTCTACATCTAACTCAGGAGAGGAAAATAAAGTGACTGAGGTCTAAAGCTAGGCTGCTACCTTGACTTGCAATAAAGCACTCTTTTCTATTTTTTTCTTTGTCTTGCATTTAAAACTGGCACAAGAAGCCAGCAGCAAAATTATTAATGGATTACTTCAGAATTTCAGACAAAATTTTTTCTCCACAAAATACCATGGGTGTTGGGAGAAAGCAATGGGAAAGATTTTAACAATTAATAGAATAAAAAAATTAGTGAGCAAACACTGTTTGCAGATCCCTGTTGGTATCACTGGATGCTTGTGCACAAATGTGATGTTTTATCAAAAAAGGTGCTATGAACTTCAGTTTTAAGTTATCAAATAAAAATAGCAGAATTTCAGCTCCATCCACAGCACTGAGAGCTGGGAAGGGGATGAAAGTGGAGGTGGGAAGGAATATTTGTAGACTGGAAAAATTCAGAATTTTTTTGGGGTGAGAAAAGAGAAGAAAAGATTTATATAAAAGTTCTGCAAAAATCACTGGAAGAAGAGAACACATTTAATCCAAGCCTGGTCCATATGCACCTTTGTGAGAGTCTGCGAGTCTATACACACAATGCTGTGTGCCAGACATCATCAATATAATTCTGTGAACATGCTCACTCAGAAACATTTGTGCAATAGGCCTTTGCACATATACCCTCCTCAGCCAGGCAGCCTCATCTGAATACATGGCAGAGTTAGTAGGTCTGTGCGAACTTAGACTTTGAAGAGACTGGACAGCAACTACATGGAGACCTCAGTCAGCAGGACTCTGAGGTACACAGCTGTCTTGGTTTGGAAGACAGGTGTCTGCCAAGAAAGGCAGGAGCCTCTTTTTAAAATGGAGAATGTAAACCCTCTCCCTCCAAATTATTATAATTTTGAAATTAAGGGGCTCTCAGGCAAAGATATGGGAATAGGAATAACAGTTCTTGACTAGGAAAATTAAAATAGAAATACACTATTATAGAGAAGAAACCTAAAAACACTGACAGAGTTAGAATACAACCTGACACACTGTCAGTCAGGGTGTTGGTAGTAGTCCCATTAAGCGGTGACTGCAGTTCTCTTGGATGACAGATGTGGTTCAGTTGAAGCAGTGGTCCTGTAGAAGGGTGCAGTTTTCTTCCAAAGGTCCAGTGATGATATGGAAAGGTACGGTTTTTCCTCTGGAATCCAGTGGAAAAAGGCTGCTTTGCTGTTTCAAATCTCAGTTTTTATCTAGGTAGGAAAGGCTTGGCTCCTCCCCCTGGCTGGAGCATCTCCCAATGGGATGATGTGATTTTATCAGTCATACAGTAGGACTCAATGGCCCATTAACAGATGATATCTTCTTGGAGGAAGGATGGGTTGTGGAAAAGATAAAGAACACTGCCCCACCTGGTTTTAACAGATGGCCCATTAGCAGAGAATATCTCCCACAGAGATAAGGATCACTGCCCCATCTAGCCTCAACAGATGGTGATAGAATACACACCTCCGGTCACATCCTGCGTTGCAACCCAAGACAAAAACCGACAGCTATGGGTTCAGCCAGCAAAAGCGATGCAAGCAATTGGCACAAATTCCTAGATGCCTAAAAAAAAATCGTAGACATCAGAGTTAATCTATGTTAGGACATTCAGGAAAGTTCATCTGGTGTATTTCTTAATGTTGATTGGCCACGCATTCTTAAAACCGGTAGGTGAACAGTATGAACAGCTGACATTCAGCTTCTCTTAAAAAAAAAAATGAAACAAGCTTAATTTCAGCCATTTCTTTCACCAAAAAAAAAAGTCCACAAGAAAAGTACAGTGCAGTTCAGCTATAATAGAATTATATTCTGTCTGAATTCACTGTAGTAGAAATAGAAACTCCAAAGAGATAAGCCTAGACAAAACCAAAAGAAAATTCATACAAGAAGAGAAAATCTCTCTCAAACAGATATCCATATAGATATATGCCCTCTATGCTAACAGATTAAGAGCCAATTTCCTTTTCTCAAATGAAAGTCTGTGACAAAATAACATATGCTGATTTATTACAAATTCTGAGCAAAGCAGATTTTCCTACACTTGATATTCATAAATTCGATGAGGCAAATCTTTATATCACACAATCTGTGTTTTCAGCAGAATCATCCTTAAGGCAGTCAAATATGTCAGTTTGTGGGGTTTAAAAAGTCTTGGGTATAAATAACACATACGCATTCAAGGGAATTTTAGCCATTATTGACTCAGCAGGAGCAATATGGAATCTGTGGACTATAGACTATATTCTCTGTTCTCTCTCTCTTCTCCACCTTTATTTTTCTCCTCCCTTGCTTTGCCTGGGCAAAGCAAAGCTCTCATATTCTACTCCATACTCTGTACTGAAGTTTATTGTGGGACTGGGGAGCTTGTGGAAGAGTGTTTCTGCTTCTGAGCCAGCATCTTTGAGAAATTTCTTTTGAGGAGCTGAGAGCTTATTGAAGGGTACTGTACAGAATTAACAGCTTGTTACCAACCACCTGTGAAATTCTATAGTATAAACTTGAGGGCTTGTTAGCCAACACCTTATGAGTCTAAATAGTAGGCTGGTTACCAGAGTTAATGCAACTGTAAAATAAAGCACAGGAATTCCCTGACCTGTGGTCCGGTGTCTTTGTTCAGACTGATGAGAATTTATAACAAACATCATGGCCCCCCTGCTGATGGGTCATGACATATGCCTTCCCCTCCACCCTCTTCCTTAATTGAACAAATTAAAAAAAATAATAAAGCAAGAAAAAAAAAAGGTTGTACAGCTGGTTCCTGTGCTATCTAAAGTTTTCCTCCTCTCAAACACTTGCTGGTACCTCTTCCCCAGGAAAATTCTTTCCCAGGAGATCCTAACTTTCTAGGAGAAGGGTTGTTTAGAGAAATGGATGTGTGGCATGGTCCAGGATAGCCACAGTTGGGGCTTCCCATGTCCTGCATTGGTGAAAGGTTTGTGACAGCTGTTATTTCCTGAAGATAATTCAGGTTTAATCCTATGTTCCCTGAACACCCCCACAGGCCTGTCAGCACCAAGAGTCGTTGTGGGCTGGGTTTGAGCAGCCTGCTCCCCTGGCTTGGTGGCAAAGATTTTGTCTGCATCCCTGCTCTTCAATTCTCCCTTTTGGGGGCCTGGTCAGTAACACAGGATATTTTCACTGCTCCTGTGTGCTGAGACTACAAGTACATCTGTGTCCTCACACTTGCTCAACACTACACATTTGGGATATATCTGCAGCTGCCTCAGAGTATAGAGAGAGATACAATCGGACTCTTCTTCCTCAGTCTCATCAGTCTTAGTCCCAAAGCTTTCACATATGATGAATGAATTTCTATGAGTTGGAAGTTAATGTTTTTAAGCATTTTGGTTATCGCAGGAGGAGAGTGTGAGACAGAACAACATGCTCAAGCACTACCTGCTTGTGAGCAGCACTGACTCACCAAAATACAAAGGAATAGAAAGCAGTCCCTGCTTTTATTTCCCAGATGTCTTTGTAATGTAACCATGCCTACTCTCATCCAGTAGCAATGACTGAAAGGAAAGACAAGTGGTTTTGGGAAAGTGTTATGCTACAAAAACAGTTTCAAGGCAAAATAGATTTAAACAGAGCATCTCCCTACAACTTCATTTTTATAATTCCTTTTCAGACTCTAATCTCTGGTTACTCCACCAAATCAACTGGCTGCAATAGCAAAGCTGAGCAAGCCCTCTCCTTTAAGTGATGCTTGTCTTGCTAAACGAAGTCCTCCAAGGCAGCTGATCGGTCACTCTGTGGAGGTTTTGTCATTCTTCTCACAATGTGCTTTTTTTCGAGGGCTGTGTAACATTACCCTGCCTGCTTTAAGGCTGCATGAGCACAGCTCTCACTGGCTGAATTAAATGAAACAGTGACTCACACTATATCTTTGATATTGAAAAAGGTGTGGGTAGTATTTTGTAGCTTTCAAAAAACTATGATTTCACATAATGTTTAAATAAAGAAGGGCAATGACTTTAGAACACATAAATCCTAGATGATGGATGATGTACTACATGTTAAAAAGTTTGGGCAATATTTTATATGGCTGTGTCATCACCCATCATCATGAGGATCAGAAGAAGAAAAGAAGTTCAGACAAACTTTCAGAAGAATAAGTATACATTACAGGAAAGTAAAGTAAGGAATTAGAAACACAAAGCACTACTCTATTCACTCCCAGATTAGATTTTCTTTGCTAGGATAAAAAGGAAAAACTGTACACATAGAGGCTCTGGCTATATTTGGCTTCATCTCACATATTCAGTCACCTTTCTGCAAAGTGGATTTAAGTGCTATTGCTCTTGCAGAGTGGTATTTTCATGTTTGCTTTCTGAAATGAGCGCCCCAGGTCCTAGCAATGGAGAATTGTAGGCAAGTAATTTACGGTGTTAGAAACACAGTTCTGCTTCTCTCCATTCCTCTTTTCTTCTGCTACTTACCCCAGATGTGCAGTTTTAAAAATATTTTCAAAAACTGATTTCAAAGCAAATATAGTAGACATCAGAAGTACACTGTGCTGCTTAACCTCTGCAGGAAAAAAAACTAAGGAAAAAATAGTAGGAATTTCTAGGATTATTATCATAAAATGTACATACTTAGGGTGCATAGTGATGGTGCACTTATTCTGCTGAGAAGCAAGCGGAAGACACAGCGGTCAAATTGGTAATGAAGGCAAGCCATGAAAGCTTGATGAACACTTTCCTTTTCATGCACTTCGAACTACAATCTGATTAAGAGTCCCCTTAATTTTTAGCATTCTTCCTCTGTTCTGTGTATTCCAACTCAGCATTATTCATTTCAGGTAAGAAGATGATGTAGAAGTTTAAGTAATCTGGGAAGTGTTAGGCAGATGATACCCTGGAGTTATTTGGAGGACTGAATTCAAGTACTTCTGAGCATGATTTTGAACACCTATAAAGTCCCACTTCTTCCTAGTAGCCAATATAAGACTGACTCAACCAAGACAATTTTTAATTTATTATGTGTACTTCACACCCACCTTCCTAATTTTCTAATATTTCTCAATGATTTGCTGTCATTCTGCTTCAGTCCTCACCTCTCTGTCTTGTAGTTTCTTCAAGTACCAATATAAGGATGCCACAAAGTACTAAATAAAGAATAAACCTTCCCCATATTTCCTTTGCCTCCATCATGGCCCATTAAATCTAACTATATTCACTGGAACATTGCCAGGGTGTTAATCCAACAGCTCTCCATCTGTCAGATAAACCAATAGTACATTCTAGAGGAATGTACTCAAAAGTCTGCTTGTGATTCAGGCCCCACACACTGAAAGATACAGATACAAATTTACCTCTTCCTCTGACATTCATATCAGCTCACAAAAAGGGTCGTTGAGAAGACATAGCAGACTTGCAATTCAAGTTGCCCGTTTGCTTGCCAACCCTTTGAACAATATGGGAATTTCATGAGGAGCTAGGATAAACAACTTTTATATGTTTCAAACAATGATCTACTTTTCCTAGAATCTTGTCCTTGACTACATACAACATGCCAAGGTTTCAGATTTCAAGAGACCCTCACTCTGGATTTAGATTGTTTTGTAGATTCACTGGTGTGGCCTCACCTTGAATATTGGGTGCAAATTTGGGCACCACAATACAAGAAAGATATTAAATTATCAGAGAGCACCCAGAACAGGGCAACAGAGGTGGTTAAGAGCCTTGAGGAGAAGCTGTATGAGGAGTGGCTGAGGTCACCTGGTCTGTTCAGCCTGGAGGAGACTGAGGGGAGACCTCATTGCAGTCTGCAATTTCCGTGTGAGGAAAAGAGAAGGGGAAGGCACTGATCTCTGCTCTGACCAGTGACAGGACCTGAGGGAATGGCCTGAAGTTGTGTCCAGGGAGGTTTGGGTTGGATATTAGAAAAAGGTTCTTCCCCAAAGGGTGGTTAGGCACTGAACAGGCTCCCCAGGGAAGTGCTCACAGCATCAGCCTGACAGAGTCCACGAAACATTTGGACAGTGCTCTTCGGCACAAGATGTGACTCTTGGGGTGTCCTGTGCAGGGCCAGGAGTCGGACTCCATAGTTCTTATGGGTCCCTTCAAACTCAGATTATTCTATGATTCTGTGATTCACATCTGGTTCTTCTTGGTCCTTGGAAACACTCTAGGTATACAGAATTCTAGGCTTAGCATTAATTTTTTCATAGTAACATAAAGCAAAAAGAGAAATAAGCATCTACTTTACTACACAGGATTAAGACTAGGCCATTTGGGTTGAGTTTTGTTTATTTTTTTTAGATTTATAGAATAATTTAATTTGTTTATTTTTAGAATACAGAAGTAATTTAGATTGAAAGGAACCTTTGGAGGTAATCTGGTTCATACTAACTCCACGGTCTTAGACAATGTCAAAGTGACATTGGGTTGCTCAGAGACTTACTAATTAAAAGTGGGAAACATAAAATGAAGGAAGGAATGGCATTCTACTGCTGAGGGTGTTTCTCTATATTTTAAAACCTCTTTATTGAGATATCAGCGCAAGAGCTTTTCTTGCCTTTCATCTTACTCTTTATCTAAGGAAGAAAGATACTGCTGATTGCATAGTGGAGATCTAGCCAATTAAAAAATGCAAAACCTTATGAAATATGTCTTTCTTCCTTAAAGTTTATACACTCCACGCTGAAGAGAATTTGGGGAAAGAACGTGGCATTGAAAAGCAATTCTGGCAAAAAAATATAGAAGAGGTTTGCAAAGAAGCTGCTTCCTAGTTTTAAGGACTTAAACAATGCAGCTGAACTGTCTCAAAACACTGTCAAAGCCACAAGAAGGAACTTCCCATAAGATGAACCACCAAACAGGAACTTGAGATAAGTGCAGATGGCACAGCAGGAAGGAACTAATTCCAGGCCTAATGGAGGTGAAGGTTTGATCACCATCCAGATGGAAATACCCACCATGGCATCTATACCCTGAGGATATCTTGGACTTGGACTGTATAAAAGTGATACATCCAGAAGAACAATCCTTGGACCACTGTTGGGGGTTGAATTGTTCCCTTTTCTTTCTGTGGAATTTTCTCCATTGTTATGCTAAGTATTTGTGGCTACACCTTAGTAGCAATAGTTTTTCCCTCGAAGGGGGTGGGGGATAAGGGGAGACTGGAAAAGGAAAGGTGGGACAGGGGCCTGGGCTCTGGCTCTCGCTCGCTCGCTGGCTTGCGGGGTGGAAGGAAGACGGCCAGGGCTCCTACCTAGCATCTTACCTGCCATCCCAATGCCAGGAGCCACGTTCCCTGCTGTCGGACATCGCACTGCTGCCTTCCCGCTTCATCCTACTAGCTCCGGGCACTCTGCCGAGCACCACGACTGACACCATGATGAAGAAGTTGCCCCTTCATCCCCCTCTCACACCTGGGCTGCCGCCACCATCACTCCAACCCTCTTCAGCTGCACGGGACCTGCCCTGCCCACACAGCACCGGTAACTGAGCACAGAAAGAGAGGGCCTGTGGCCAGAAGGACTCGAACTGAGCTATACTGTTCTGTTTTGTTGTCAATCTTTATAGCTGTTGTTGTTTCTGCTCTTTGCCTTGTTAGATATATTAGTAAAGAATTGTTATTCCTATCCCTGTACCTTCTGCCTGAAAGCCTCTGATTTGCAGCTATAATAATTAGAAGGGAGGGAGGTTGCATTCTCCATCTCAGAAAAAAAGGTTCTTGCCTTTCTTTAACAAATACCTGTCTTTCAAACCAAGACAACCACCAACAGTAAGACCAGGATGAAGAAGGACCAGCAAGACAGTGTAGGGATCCATGTGGTGGTGATATCTTTTGCTTAATCTCTCTCTTGCTCCTGCTTTCCCCTCCCACAAACCTATAAATATTTTAACACACTACTACTAAGATCCTCTTCTGGACACACAACCTATTAGCAATGTATCAGCTCTGTTCCTAGCAGCATGCTCCCAGTCCATGGAGATCTCTGTCTTAGGCTATACTGCAATATAAATGAAAATGTTCTGGCAGAATAGTGTCAGAAAGAAAATTAACTGGAAAAATTAAGTATCTACAGCTACCAAGTTATTTGGCCTATGTTTGGCCATGCAATAATGTGACTCTTTGTCCCTCCTCACCCTCTTCCCCTCCTCTTTGCTGTGAAATTATTTCCCTTAAAAGTAAGATTTATAAAGGAACAGGAGGTCTCTAGAATGACAACAATTGGCTAATTGCAAATTTGCAAAACTGCTAATTCACTACCAAAGGAGTTTCTTTGCACACTCAAACTCTAGGACACAGAGGGACCATAAACCATAGAGGACAGTCAGAAAGGTACCCTATCTCTTCCCTAATGCAATGATAATGGCTACTGCTGTTCCTTTTATGAAGGAGCTATTCCACAGATCCTGCATGGGAGACAGAGATCATCTATAAAGGGACAAGGAATCGACATGCTCCCCTCCCCCTGCCCGAACTATTTCTTCTGAATTCTCTCTTTATTTGGTGCATTTCCCTCCTTCCAGTAGTAAACCATAAGACACCAGTCACTCTGATCAAAGACAATGACCCAGCTTCATTACCAAAACAGTACAAAACGTAAGACTATGCAGAAAACCTTGGGAGACATACTATTCAGTTTGTGAAATATGAACAGTGAAGGATAGAGGCTTGTTTTGTAGAGCGATGATCACTCATATTGACACTGTCACAACTTACATGACCTTAGATGACAAACAGTGATGTGAAAATTTAAGAAAGTGATTATGAATTAGGGGTCCCAAGCCACCTTTCCTAATTAACGCTCCTAAACATCTACACCCCGTGTACATTTATGATGAACATTCTGCCTGATAAAAAAGTATTGTGATAGAGTGAGTAGTGGTTATCAGTTTTCTGAAGCTGAAATTCTCAACCTGAGAGGTCACTGCAGCGACATGGGCAGAGTTAGGTCAGGAAGAGACTGCCACAAAGCTCTTTTGATCAAATGAGATGGACTGGAAGAGAAAGCGTGAATGATCATCAAGTGTTCCCAGAAGCGGAGACATGGACTAATACTAACAGGAGCCAGGCAGAAGACAAAGAAAAAATTAATTCCTCAGATCACACAAATGAAATTTCTTGCTGCATCATATTGTAAGTGCTGAAAGCTGGCACAGTCTCAAGGCTTGACTGAACAGGTTCAGGAAACTGGAACCAATTTGAAGCAATTAAAAAGACACTATCTTCATTAAAAAACCAAACAGCTTTGTGGCAGAGGCCCAGATTATTTGAAAGTTGAGAGAGTCTTTGAGAGAAACAGCATGATATGTTTCCGCTCATCAACCATACCTCCCTAAGGATCAGCTTCTGAGCATTGCCAACAGTCTAGTTGAATCTTTGCTTCAGGGACTGTTTTCCTAGACATAATCTAGGAAAACACACTCTGATAGGAAAGAAGAGACTGATCACCAGTGTAACTGTAAAGATATATTTGGCCCTCCTTTTCAAACAAATATGCTTTGTCTTGCAGCTTTACAATTGTGTAGAAGCCTGAATGGCCCTTTGTGGAGGCAGAAAGCCCCACAACAAAAGAACTTATCTCTCTAAGGGGAGTTGTGGAGGCAGGAAGCCCCACAACAAAAGAGCTTATCTCTCTCTCCTGGAGGGTAAGCCCTTAGGCACTCCCTCCTTATCATGTGATTTATAGTTTTGCTTCTGGCATGCTTATCTGTTACATGTTAATTTGTTGTACCCCATTAGCCCTTCTCCCTTTGTACCACCCTTGCGCCTTCAGACCATTTGCCATTGCTCTACCCCGCCCCTCTGGCTATCCTATATCTTCCCTGCTCACTCCTGCCCTGTGAGCCAGTTCATCTCTGGACCCTTTGAGGAGGAGTAATAAATCTCGCCTTGGAACCCCACACGTGGCTCCCGTCTCTTTTCTCCTGCGTCGGCTGAAGCGGAGCTCTCACAAAAGAGCTAAATCACTCACCGCCCGAGAGCGAGCCGGAGGATGTGCTAGTGCCTCAGAGACATCCTCCAAGGACACTTCTCTGGAAGGTCTCAGCACTCCACCACTGCCCTAGGGCCTGCCGCGACAGCCCTTATGATTACTAATGACACTTCAGAGTACTGGAGCATTACAGGACTTGAGGTGAGGGTCTGAAGTGAGGCAGGGTCCCCAGGTAGGTGCAAAGGAGAGCCCCTTTATTACAAAAACCCAACCTTCTTAAGCCATTAGCCAGTTATCAGTTACATACTTTTAAATCATAGCAAACATAGTTCAACCAACCACCATACAACATGATGGGAACACACAGTGGTTATGTAACATGTTTTTCTACCCCTAATTCAGCTGAGTCTCTTTCCCATAGCCCCTTTCTTACTTAGCTGAAGTAACAGGCCTGAGACATGATTTTACAAGGCCTCACTTTTTTAAAGCCTTACTTATCGGTAACAGGACAACTGCAATGCTAATGCAAACTATGTGCTATACTACAGAGTCATGGTATATATTTATGTAAATCCCTTGGGCTTCCTAAAGTTCCCAGTTTTAGGCTTATCCCCACCTGTGAATAATTTGCCATGCTGTGTCCAGTCTGTGGAATGATGGAAATGAGGGAAATCACAAAGCTTCTAAGCTAGCATTTACTATGGGTGTCACACATGTCCTGGGAGAAAAGGCCAGATTCCAGTGACCCGATGCAATCATTCAGTAAATCCCATAGAAGGTAAAGTTAAAAAGAGAGCAAAATAAATCCATGCTGATATTTCAAATCTCTGGGTTAAGTGGAAATGAACTTTGGTCCTTGGTGAAAGTACCTACAGTTCCCAAGAGCAAAGTGCACAAAATGGCTGCATGCTTCTACTGGAATGTCCATAAGGACAGTAGACTAAACAGGCATTAACAGTGACTTGCATGGCACATCTCTGAGAGAACAGTTATCTGTCTTGCTGAATTGCAAGGGAGAACAACTTTAATAATAGGCTGAAGTTCCACTGACAAAGTACAAGGTTCTGCAGGGTTGAGTGCTGGTCATTCTAGTATGTAATGAAAGCTGGTGTTATGAAAACTGGTGCCAAGCAGCTGCCACTGTGGGAAACCCACCGTCGCCGTTCAGGCCAGGCCCGCACTGAGGCAGCCCTTGGCAACCCCACCGGCTCCAAGCCAAACAGCAAAACGGGAGCCAGAAACAGCAGTCTGCATTTGGAGGTTCCACGCAGCTCACAAGAGCACCTGCAGCAAGCCACCGCGTCCTGTCAGCCACAGCACCGGCTGCGCCACAAGCCACACCGCCAGCACCAGCAGCAGCGCGAGCTGTGCCGCCACTGCCAGAGCGCCGCATCACCTGCACACCAGCTGTGCTGCCTCCACGCCTGTGCTGCTGGAAAGAAAAGCAGGGGGAGCCGCCCGCCATGGGCCTGCTGCTGAGCTTTGTCCACCCAGCCCTGTTGGCGGGCACTGCACCGCGGGCATGGCTCCGCTCATCCCGCTCAGGCTCCACACCCGCTGCTTCCTGCCCCCAACAACAGTAACGCCACAACCAGCAACAACCTTGCCAGCACCAACATGTTCAGCAACACAGCCATGGACACAAACTCACTGGCAAAAGCAAAAAAGTCATTGCCACAAAGTTTTGGGAAAAGTTAAATGGTTCAATGTAAAAAATAAATACAGATTCATCACCCGAAATGACACCAAGGAAGATGTGTTTGTCCATCAAACTACAATCAAGAAGAATAACCCCAGGAAATATCTCCACAGCGTAGGAGATGGAGAGACTGTGGAATTTGATATAGTGCAGGGAAAAAAGGGCCCCCAAGCAGCCAGTGTTACAGGACCTGGTGGAGTCCCAGTGCAAGGTAGCAAACATGCACCAAACTACCCACATCTTAAAAGATATTGTTCCCCACATAACAACCAAAGAAATGAACCCAAAGCCAACAGCCATCA
>VWZS01008233.1:0-14903 GCA_013397075.1 Rhabdornis inornatus | reverse complement strand
TTTTTTTTTCTTGCCAGGGTCAGGATTAAATAAGCGACGCAGTATTTCTTATTCGGACCCAGATTTTTATTCATTCTTATCTATGTTACAGTTTAGCTAGCAAGCTGAAAAGGAAAAAATGGTGATCTGTCTCTCTCATTACAAGGTCTTTTAAAATTAAACTGTCCAATTAAGAACTAACACCTAAATTATTTCCATTTTGACCCAATAACCAACCACCCATGACCCGCAGTGCAGCATTTTCCTTCCAATCACAAAAGTACCTCTAGACCCATCAAGAAGAAGGTGAAGGAGAAAGAAACCTCTGCCCTAAAACCTCCATCTTGCTTTTTATATATTGCTATATTCTAAAACCCTAGATTCTAAATTTTTCACCCTGTGATATCACACACTTCTATTCACACTACACACCAGCGATTCGAACTGGATCACCCAAATTTTGGAAGCCTTCTCCAAGGCCTCAGGTCAAAAGCAGTGTTCTTTTGAGGGTCAATGTCAGAAAGCACAGAAAGCTCAAAAAATCTTCAGGGTTCCAACCACTGACCCCCTGTGCTTTGATTTCCAGGCCCTGTGGGGATGGCAGCAGCTGCTGCAGTGGCGACAGGGAAGAAAAGGAAGCGACCTCACGTTTTTGAATCCAACCCCTCCATTCGGAAGAGGCAGCAGACACGTTTGCTCAGGTGAGCACTCACCTGTCCCTGCCACCTCCCTGTCCCCCAGCCAGCTCTGGTGGCCTGTGTGCTCACACCCAGTGCTGCCCAGAAGTCACCCAGACTATTAGTGACTGATTTTTTTTTCTTCTGCCTTCAGTCAGAGTTGGGATTGAGGCACAAGAGGCAGGATTTTTGTGTTCAGACTCAGTTGTTTATTAATTCTTATTTATGGTACAGGGAGTTTAGCTAAAAAGCTAAAAGTGAGAAAATGTTGGTGGATCTCGCTCCTTACAAGCTCTTTTAAGGCCTAACTATCCAATTAAAAACTAATATCTGTATTATTTATACTTTTGACCCAATGACCAAACACCTGTGACCTGCACTGCGGGATTTTCTATCCAACCAAAAACTACTACCAAAAACTAAGAAGAAGAAGGAACAAGAAGGAAGAAAAAGACAATGCCCAAAACCTCCATCTTGTCCCATACCTATTACTATATTCCAAAACCCCAAACTCCAAACCCTTCACCATGTGAAACTACACACTTCTCCCCAATCACAGCAGTGATTTTAACTCCATCACTCATATTTGGAAGCTTTTTCCAAGGCCTCAAGTCAAAAGCAGTGTTCTTTTGAGGGTCAGTGCCAGAAAGCTCAGAAAGTTTAAAATTCCCAGGTTTCAGGGTTCCAACAGGATTTTTTTTTTTTTTTTGGAGTGTCTTTCTGCAACCCAAAGAGTTGTGGTTTAGTTTGGATTAAAGGGTTAAATTGCAGCTCTGCTCGTGTCTGCAGTGATTTTATGATCACCAGGACTGACACTCTGGTGGATCCATTGTCCTGTTTTAACCCCAGCTGCTCACCAGTTAAATCTGTCACAGTGGCACTGCAAGATATCCATAGTGGCTTCAGCAGAAATTGAAGCTCCCTCCATATCCCAGTTCTGCAAAGGATTTATCTGCCTCATGAAAAAAAGTATTTTCTGCTTGATCAAAGCATTCTGGGAATAAATTCCGTGTGTAAATCCAAATTTCCTTTGCCATTGGACAAACCCCACGTTGAAGACCGGGCGGTTCAGAGCACAGTTTTAAGGATAATAATCAGGGGGAGATTCCTGCACTTTTTTTGGCTTTAGAAACCTCCTGTGGAGACAGCAGCCCTCTCCAGGTGTTGCATTCCAGGTGCTCTGAGGCTGTTTGCCCACCTGATGGCCCCCGAGCCACAGCAGAGCTGATGGGGCTGCACAGCCCTGGAGTCACCACCTGGAATTCCATGCTCTGCAAACACTTGTGAATATTGGCTGCCACTGTTCCCTAGCTTTTGGGACAAAGCAATTTTTGCTTTTTGTGCTGTTTGGGATCTCATTGGGCTAAATTAATGCTGAATTATTGGGCAGAGTTATTGTTAAATAATAATCCTTGGGAGTGAACTCCCTGCCTTTTACAGCTCCACTCTGGTTTTCCCTCCTTCCCCCAACTCAGCTGTGTTTATTGCAGTGTTTCTGAAGAACAGAAATCCTTTTCTCCCTTGAAATATGAACAATATCTTTTTAAAGAAACTGCTCAGTGAAGGAATTATTTCTTCTCCTTTCACACAAGTACTTCATTTTACTACGTTAAGATAATGACAAAACATCTTTATTTTTTTTTTTCACTCTGATCAGTTGAACACATGTTTGTGCTTGATTTTCACAGCTCTGGGAATCAAGTGGTAATTTCGAACCCCTGACTGTGGGATCTGCTGGTGCTTTTTGGCAACAGCAGATTCTGAAATGGCCAGGACAGGGACTGAGCTGTCACCTCATGGAGTGCTCAGGTTTTCTGAGGGAAATGCTGCTTCTCTCTTGCTTTTGGAGTTTCTGCCACCATTTCTGACTCTTGCACTGCTTGAAATGGGAATAAGAGGCAGAAAATATCCAGTGGAACATTTTAATTCCCAAGGGAATTGCTGCTGGGGCAGGTGTTGGGACACCTGGGTTTCCTGTGCTGAGCTGTTGCAATATTTCCAGTTCTTGCCTATCCTGTAGCTTGAATTCCTACAGATCTGGTTTGAGCAGGACTTTGGTGCTGGAGAATTGCACTGCTGTGATATCTGGATGTAAAACAACCTCTGTCTGCAGGCCTCTTTTGATGAATCATTCAGGTGCTTCAACAAAACACAAGTTTTGTGTTGCTAGGACAGAGTGGAAGTGCAGACTCTTGCTGCCCCAGCTTTGCTGCTCTGCTGATTTCTCTTTTTACATCAATGAGAAAAGGAGAGAGGGGACAATAATTGACATTTGAGCTGCTGGGTGACTGCAGGGAGCACAGCAGGGCTGTGGAGCAGAGGAATAAACTCAATATGTGGCCAAGCTGAGCAGCTGGGGCTCTGTTTCTCACCTGCTTTGTGGAAGGGAGCTGGCAGTCAGAGGGGTTGTGTTTCTGCAGAGCTTTCAGCTGATCCCATTCCCTGTTTTTCCCTGTTTTTCCCATGTCTCAGGAAGCTCAGGGCCACGCTGGATGAGTACACCACCAGAGTGGGGCAGCAGGCCATCGTGCTCTGCATCTCACCCTCCAAACCCAACCCTGTCTTCAAAGTGTTCGGTGCTGCACCCTTGGAGAACGTGGTAGGTGTCCCTAGGAAAGCAGGAAAGAATTTCCTCACCTCCTCTGCAGATTTCCTCCTGCTCAGGGCAGCCTTGGAAGCCTGGCAGGGATCTGAAGGTCGTGGCAAACAGAGTTTAGGTTTTATGGAATCCAGTGCTGGGCCTGGTTGAGTGATTTCAGAGATCTTTTCCAGCCTTAATTTTCCTGTGATTCCCTGACACGAGGGCAGCACTGAGGTCCTGTCTTCTGTGCAAGGATGGCTGCCTGGCACATCTCACCAGGGGGGAATATCCTGGGCTGAAAATCAGAGGGAACAGGTTGTGATCACAGAATCCCAGAATCCCTGAGGTTGGAAAAGACCTCCAGGATTGTTGAGTCCAATCTGTGTCCCATTCCTACCTTGTCCCCAGTCCGGAGCACTCCCTGACACCTCCAGGAATTCCTTGGACACCTCCAGGGATGGGCACTCCAACCCTCCCTGGGCACTTCCAATCCCTGCCCACCCTTTCCATGGGGAAATTCCTGCTGGTGCCCACCCTGCCCTCCCCTGGCCCAGCCTGAGGCCGTTCCCTCTCCTCCTGTCCCTGTTCCCAGATCCCAGATCCCAAATCCCCCTGGCTGTCCCCTCCTGTCAGGGAGTTGTGCAGAGCCACAAGGTCCCCCCTGATCCCCCTTTTCTCCAGACTAAACAACCCCAAACAATGACATGCTTGAGCTCAGCTCTGCTCTCAGTTCCTGCACCTTGTTAAGTTCTGCCTTCAGAACTTTTCCCTCCATCCCACACACCCTTCCTTTGCCAGTGTTACTTTGAGTTTCATCAGCAGCCCTTGCACAGGGCTGAGTCTCGGGGGGGCACGGGCTGTTTCCTGCCAGCTGTGCCACTGTGTGCTCCTCCTGCTCTGCAGCACCTTGGGGAAGGTGGCTGAGCCTTCATCCTGCTCCTCTCCTGGCGCTGCTCACCTTGTTTACCTGAGCCTAACGACTCCCCACAGGTCCGCAAGTACAAGAGCACCATCCTGGAGGACCTGGAGTCAGCGCTGGCCGAGCACGCCCCGGCCCCCCAGGAGGTGAACTCAGAGCTGCCACCCCTCACCATCGATGGCATCCCTGTGTCCGTGGACAAAATGACCCAGGTGAGCAGAGGCAGGGCCACAGAGGGCGGTTTGGTGGCACCTTGCAGGCACACCCCGTTGTTTTGTGTGGCTGCATCTCCAGGGGATGGCTCTGATCTCTTTTCCCCCGCCCCGGGGTTGGAGCAGCTCAGGTCTGGGTTGGATGTGGAGCTTTATTAGAGGTGATGATTTTCTCAGTGGAAAGAAACGCTGGTGAGGAGAGCTCAGGCTGCTGGGAGCATCCATTCCCTTTGGAGCTGGTTTTGGCACCTCCCAGAAAGTGAGAAAATGTTTGTTCCACGCTTTGCCACAACCTTTAGGTGCTGAGGTTGGGCAGGTCACTCACGGACACCTTTCTGTGTCCTGTAGTTCATTCCCTCCTCTGTTTTGTGCTGGATTGGAGCAGGGAGGAGTTTGCCAAAGGTTTAACCCCAGAGCAGACCCTGAGTGAGATATTAGGGAATTATCTGCCCTGGGCATGTGGGAGATTCCCTTTCTCCCCAAGCCCAGCCCTTTGCTGACCTCACTGCTTGGAGAAAGTGGGGGGGACTCCCCAGGGAAGCTTCACCTGCAGGGAAATCTCCTTCCCCAGGGATGCAGGAGCTGAATTCAGGCAGGAGGTTCAGGGTACACCCAGCCTGAGGCACCACAACAAATTTTAAATGAAAGGTGATTTTTTTTCCAAGGGAGTAAAAAGGGCAGCACACACAGAGGTGTCAGAGCAGGGCAAAGATGTGCAGATTTTTCTGTGCTCTGCAGAGCTCACACCCTGCTCAAAACACCATTTCCATTCCTTAGTGGAATCAGACAAGCTCACACTAATAATTGTATTAAGTTAAATAATTTATTAAGTTAAATAATTTTATTTATGATAAAATTTTATTAAGCTTACTGTGCTTTGGCTGGTGCAGATCATTTTCCCAATCCCTGACAAATAAGACAAATTTTTTTTATTTTTATTTTTAAATTCCTGTGAAAGGTGGCACCTGCAGGAGCTTCTCGTGTGTACCAAATAAAAGTTTGCCATGGAAATGTTTTTCTCCTCCTTTGCTCAGCCAGCCCAAAATGCTGATGTAGATCCTCTTATTCCAAATCCTCTCCTGCTGCTTTATGGTAGAAAAACAAGGAACTTTTTAGGAATGGCCCTCATCATTCCAGCACAGGGAGGTAGCTCAGAAGAACTTTGTGGAAAGGTTTCTCCTGAGCTGTGCACATCATTGATTGTGGGAATCTTGATTCCCAGAGCTTCCAGTATAATTATTTGTATTTTCTAGTTTAAAAAATCAGCTTTTTTTTTTTTTTTTTTGCAACTAAGTTGCACAAAACCCCATGCAAAACCAGAACAAAAATAAATATAAATATAATTAGGATGGCAGGGACTGGAAAAATGAGGCCTCTGCTTTCAGCAGGTGCCAGCAGGCAGGTGTAGAGGAGGTGAAAATAACTCTCCTTTTAATTGCTCTGCTTCCCCAGTGATCTGGAGGGAAATAAAGCCTTTATTTGCCTGGGCAAAGATGTTTCTCTAACCTTGGGAATGGAGAGTATCACCCAGCTGGGCTGGGCAGGAAAAACCTGTGTTGCAGTGGGATTTTCAGCCTTCAGAGAGGGCAATCCTGGACCTTTGTGGACTTTGCTGGAAGCTGAGTTTGTCTCTCAGCTTGTTCTCAGTTTCTCATTGATGTGACTGAGGAGTAAAATTGGGTCATCTGAGTTTAACCAAGCTGAGGTCAGTGCTTCAGTCACCTCACTGTTTTATGAGCAGGTGATTTGCCCTTTAATCTGACTTTTTTAAAGCCTCCATCATTTATAACCTGCTTGTAGGAGCCAAGAAAAGTTTTTCTGGGCTTCTCAAAAATCCTGGTGGTGCCTGTTCAGCTCCTGAGAGCTGCATTCCTGCTCTCCCAGCCTGGCACGTGCCAGGGGGAGAATCCTTGCTGGAATCAGCTCCCAGAGCAGCAGCCTGGGTGGTTTTGAGCTTTTCCAGCTCTGGGAAGTGCAGCAGGGATGGATTCAGGGATGAGTGGACACTTCCAGCTCTCTTGCAGTTGCTGTTTTTCCCTCTCCCATTTCCAGGTACTGCCAAGGTCCTGCAGAGATCCCAAGGCTGAGCTGTGGGGACATGTAGAAAATTCCCAGCCACAGGTTTTGCTCTGTTCTAGAACCCCCATTCCTCGTTGTTTCCAGCTCTGGAGAGCAGCTGGAATACAGCTGGCTCTGCATTTGGGCTTGGGGTAGCTCAGTGCCATTAATTCTTGAATTTAACATTAACAGTGAAAACGCTGAGCCTGTGTCAAAGGGTGCCAAAGAAACATTTCTCCCAGTTTCTCCCAAATCCTCCATCCTGGGGGGTTACCTGAGCCCTTTCCAAGCTGCCAAGGGCACAAATTGGAATTTTTTTTTCAGCAGATGTTCCATTTTTGGGTGGCTCCTGCAGGTGAATGTTCCCACCTGTGCCCTGAGGGACCTGGGGGCTTTGTGTGGGGGACATGGCCTGTGCCAGAGCCTCGTTAGGGCACTAATTAGCCAAGTCCTCTCTCCTGACAGTGCTGCTGATTGTCTCCCCCGTGGATTAAAGACAAGCCCTCCTTAACAAGTACCTTGAGTAGCTTGAGCCCTCAACTCCCATGGAGCAGCAATAGATCCAGCTGGAAACAAGGAGCATTGCAGGGAAGGAGCTTTTAACTGTTTTTGCACCAGGCAACTCAAAAAAAATCCCAAAAAAACAACTGCTGCTACCGTGTTTATTTGAATAAATTATTGGGCAGAGTTATTGCTAAATAATAATCCTTGGGAGTGAACTCCCTGCCTTTTACAGCTCTGTCTTTTCCAACCAAAATGACTCCATGGTTCTATGAAATAATTTACTCTAAAAGCTCTGAAGGGATGCAGGGAGCTGCTCCTAAATGCAGTTTTAAAGCTCTAAATGTGATTTCCTCTTGATAAAAGGAGAGCTCTCCCCTTCCTGCTCTGCTCTGCAGCCTTTTCCTGGTGCTCCAAGGAGTCCCTGGTACAAAACCAGTGTTGTCACAAACCCCTGTGTGAGTTCTGTATTTATTTTGGCTGGAGAAGTGTGAGATCGTGGTTTCCACATCTCAGCACTCACTGAAGCTCCATCCCCTCACAGCATCTCTGTAAAAGTGACATCAGCTCAGGCCTGAGTTCCTGCCACTATAGGGACATTGAGTGTGGGGTTTTTAATGGATTCTTGTGATTTATTTGGTTTTTTTCCATTTCAGGTTGGCTCGTTCTCTTCCTGGCAGTGTTTGAACTGTGAAGCGTCGATACAATGAGTTTGTGCCTTGGTGTAATTTTGTTTTGCCTGATTTAATTTGGTTTCTTCTCTTCCTCCTGCTGCCAAGCTGAGTCTTGGGAGAAGATGCCAAAGCATTGCCCACCTTCCTTGGGCATTCAGGCCTCTTCCAGTGATGGCTCCAAGAGGATGGAAGCTCTTAAACACAATAATTAAAACAATCCAACGCACCTCAAAACTAGCAGAGACGTGAATTCCTAAACACCTCCCAACCTTTTGTTTGTTCCAGGCACAGCTGAGAGCCTTCATCCCCGAGATGCTGAAGTATTCCACGGGTCGTGGGAAGCCAGGCTGGGGCAAGGAGAGCTGCAAGCCCATCTGGTGGCCCGAGGACATCCCCTGGGCCAACGTCCGCAGCGACGTCCGCACCGAGGAGCAGAAGCAGCGGGTGGGTGTCTCCCTGCCTGCCTCCAAATGGAGCAGGCTGGGTTTTTGGGAGTGGTTTTATTGCCTTGAGGGACAGAAAAAAATGAGTTTGTGTCAGGGCCTCCTGAAGGAGGGAAGGGATGCTGATGTTCAGAGCAGCAGGGAGGGTTGTGCTTAAAGGAAAGAGTCATGGATGTGCAGGAAAAAGGAGAGAACTGGGTGAAGAAGTCTTGAGTAAAGTTGCTACCAAGCTGTCACAGGGGTAATGAAAGGAAGGCACCGTGGTGTGGAGGCAGCAGGACCTGTGCAGGCTGGCTCAGGGCTGGCTGGCTGGGGAGGCTGGGAATGCTGCTGTGGCAGCGTTTTGGTGCTTTCCCAAAATCCCCGTGGTTTTCTGCTCGGAGTTGCTGAAGGGTTTGGGTTGGAAAAGCCCTTTAAAGGTCTTCTCATCCAACCCCTGCACTGAGCAGGGACATCTTCACTGGATCAGGTGGCTCTGCAGGGTGAGTTCCTTGTGGAAAGGAAGGGATGAACAGAAGGAGATTAAATATTGGGCTTGCTGGTTTGCAAATTGCCACAAACCACCCAACAAAGCCCAGTAAAAAACACACACACAAATCCCAGCGCCGTGCTGCTTCAGAGCACTTCCCTGGGCTGACTGTGCCCTGTTCCTTCCTGCTGGAAGGTGTCCTGGACCCAGGCCCTGAGGACCATTGTGAAGAACTGCTACAAGCAGCACGGGCGTGAGGACCTGCTGTACGCCTTCGAGGACCAGCAGACCCCGCAGACCACGACCACGCACAGCATCGCCCACCTGGTGCCCTCCCAGACCGTGGTACAAACCTTCAGCAACCCCGATGGCACCGTGTCCCTCATCCAGGTGAGAGCAGCCCCCCTGGCACTGCCATTGCCAGCACAGTCTGCCTCAGGGAGCTCACAGTCCCTTTATTTTATCTTTGTCGTGTCTCACAGCAAAGATCCGTCCTCATCCTCTCTATTCCCAGCTCTCCTTGTTCTCCAGTGCAAGGATTGGTGTGATGTGGTCAAACCATTCAGGGATTTGACCTGAGTTTAGTGAACCTGCTTACAGCAAATCCAGTCCCTGGTGCCACCACACAGCAGCTGTGCTGGCAGTGGGAGGAGAGGTGGTGGAACTGCCTTCCTTTAATGGTAGGAAATGCAGTTTATTCAGCAGATCAGGTATTTCTGTGCCCTTGGTCTTCATGTGACACCTGAAGTATGTTATATTTATCACAAACACCAAACCCATCTTTGTCCTCATGGGACGAGGATTCCTCTCACACTGTTCCTAGCTCAGCACTGCTGCTGTTTTCCCTGTTTTCCTGTGTGGGAAGGCAGATTCTGGCAGCTCAGGATGTCAAAAAAATCAGCTTTTCTCTTGAAACTTCCCACAAACTCCCTGTGGGAGTGAGATTTGAATCTGAGTTTCCCCTGTGCTTCCACACCACCACTGGTGGTTGTTCCTAACCAGGCCCAGCCCTTTGTCCCCCTTGAGAATCCCATTTTTAGTGAAGTCTGACATTTCCCAGATATAATGAAGATAAAAACTGGGTATATGAGTAGGGTTTTTTCCCCCAAATGAAGCTTTTCAGTGGCTCTTTAGTTTTCTGTTCCCCACCAAGGCCCAGCAGACTTGCCAGGCTGGTTCTCTTTGCTCACCTGTCCATTCAATCTCCCTTTGACTGGTGTCCTTTCAGGTGCTGGACACCTGAGATCCCATTGACTTCCTGGCATTTATTTTTAATTCTCCTCAGAGACAAAGCTGCCCATCTCCCTGCCTTTGTCCTTTCCCAGCTGTTAGATGGGGAAAAGATCATTTCCAAAGGGGTATTGAGGATGAGCTCGTGTTTGCCAGGTGCCTGGAGATGAGACCCAGGGAATGGGGAGCACGAGGAGGGAATTCTGAGGTGGGTGGGAGAAGGGACTTGACTCCACCACAGCTGCTCTTCCCAAGGTTTGGAGGATGCTGAGGCCTTCATGGATGCAGGGATGTGCAAAACTTGCTTCCAGTCTGGAAGCTGCCATGGATTAACATCCAGCTTGAGATTTCCTCCCCCTTGGGGACAGCTGCGTGTTTTCTGTGAGCTCTGCAATTACAATTAATCACAGAATCATGGAATTTGAGGAGGTTAAAGATCCTCTCATTGCCATGGGCAGGGATGTTTTCCACCATCCCAGGCTGCTCCAAGCCCTGTCCTGGACACTTCCAGGGATGGGACACCCACAACCTCCCTGCATCCAGCATCTTACCACCCTCACAGTAAACCCCTTTATTCTTTTTAATTCTTTTTAATCTCAGAGCACGTGAGAGCCCCTTTCCCTGAGTGCTCTGGCCATTCCCTGCAGTAACAGATGCATTATTTTGTCCTGCACAGGTTGGCACTGGTGCCACAGTGGCCACGCTGGCCGACGCCTCCGAGCTGCCCACCACAGTCACCGTCGCACAAGTCAATTATTCTGCAGTGGCTGATGGAGAGGTGAGATCCTGCCTCAGCTTCCTGGGGCACCTGGATGAGCTGCCCTGGATATCTCAGTGCCCACAGCCAGCACCCAGCCTGCAGAGTTAAGGGTTAACACAGAACAGGGGGTTGGGATTTTATATTTTATACAGAAAGCGCTGAATTGTAATTTCGGCTCAACGCTCTACAAACACAGTTATAGTGGAAGCCTTAGGTCTGAATTTTGTTTTGTTTTGTTTTTTTCATAAGACTTAGGTCTGAATTTTGTACTTTTTTTTAATACCTCCTATAGATTATTTATTTTGGATTTTTGTTTGGTTTTTTTTTTGGCATTTCCATACCTAAATCTGAACGCTCAAACTTGCAAACATTTATATTTCCCCCTTTTTTTTTTTTAAAATCAAATAATACATAATTCCTTCTGTGGGTTTAAGATACATTCCCTTAAAACTATAAATTATTTTTTTACCCTTTTGGCTTCAAACCCCACCTTGAAATGAGGCTGCAGGTCCCTTTTCTGTCCCTTTCCTGCCATGCTCTGCTTGGCTGGAGCGTCACAGCGAGAGGTGGCAGCACAGAACAGCTTTGCTGCCACAAACCCTGTTCCCATCTCAGCCCCTGAGTGAAGCCTGGAGTGACCTCAAAGCACTTTGCAGCTGCTTTGAGGGGTTTCAGGAAGCAGTTTGATCTCCTGAGAGCTGCAGGAAATCTTCCAAAGGCACAAAGAAGGCAGGATGGGGCTCCCCTGGGTTGGTGGAAGGAGTCCCTGCCTGTGGATCTGGATGGGTTTAAAACCCTTTTACACCCTTTTAGCTGTAGAATCTCAACAGCTCAACCTTTGTGGAGACAATCCCAGCCCCTTTTCCTTCTTTCCTTGCTCCATCCCTGTTTTGGAACTCCTTGGCATCTCCCTTCCCAGCCACAGTTTCAGGTTCTCCCTCCCTCTCCATCCTGTGTTGGGATAAACCTTTGCCCAAAGGCAGCAAAATTTCCTCGTGCTAAATTTTACCTTCAGCCTCGAGTCACCTCTGCTTTTATGGATTTTTTTAACCATCTCCACCCCAACAAATTGAGGTGTTTTTTCCATCACCCCCTACAGCATTTTTATTTGTGTGTCTCAGAAATTGGGGAGTGTCCTAAAATGTTTATGGGGATGGGAGGTGGAGGGAAATCTTCACCTTGCAAAGCAGCCAGTAGGATTTGTCAGCAGATTCTCTGTTTATTTTTTTTATTTTTTTTGTCCAAAGTATGTTTTTAGTTCTCATCCTGGTGGATTTTGTGGCCATATAATCATTATCTCATGAGCTATGAAGCTCCACATGAAAATATGGGGGAAAATGAGCAACTGGGTGAAGTTTAGGTAATATGAAAATTATCTGTGGGAAGGTCTGGAGTTAGGGATAAATGGAGAAATGGAGCTGGGATAAATGAACATTTCCAGCCACCATCTTTTATTTTCCAGCCACTTATCTTTTATTAAGCAATATTGCTCAATCCCATCCGAGGTGCTGTCCAAATAAATCCTGGATGGGAGCTTGGACCCATCCCCAAAATGTGCAAATAGAAACAGGGAGGAAAGCACAACCCAATTCCCTGAGAGATGTGATCTGTGCTGGGGTTCCAGGAACACAAAATTCCAGAATAGTTGGGGTTGGAAGGGACTTTTGGGAATCATCCAGTCCAGGGCAGGTGACACAGGGACATGTCTAGGTGAGTTTGGGATGTCTCCAGACTCCACAGCTTCCCTGGGCAGCTGTTCCAGAGCTCTGCCACTCTCCATGGGAGGAAGTTTTTCCTCGTGGTGAGGTGGAATTGTGTTTTAATTGGTGCCCATTAAACACAGCTAATTAACAAACAGCCCGGGCTGGCAGGCAGTGATTTGGGTACAACACCAGCAACGCTGCCCTGTTTTGGTGACAAGAGGGATTTCTGGGTTTTTGAGGACTTTTCTGGATCTTTATGCACTTTTTCACTATTTTTATGCACAACCTCATGGCTGATGGGGGGCTGGAGTGCCCAGCCACATCCTCCCTGCCTTTCCTCCCAATCTCAGAACCAGACAACTCTCAGAACCAATGCATCTCTTTAATTTTGGGGATCAGCCACCCCTCGAGGGGGTTCTGCCTTGTAAGAGTGTTTTGGGGGCTTTTGCACCACTAATTAGTGGCTTGTCATCAGTTTCATTTGTTTTGTTTCGGATCCAGGATTATTAGAAAGGCAATCGAGCCAGATTTTCGTGTTCAGACTTGGTTTTTTTATTATATCTTATCAAAATTTACAGAAAGCACAGCAGCACTTGTAGCTCCTTGCTAGAAGTGGGAAAAATGGCTCCAGCTGAGCCTGCTTCAAGGCCTTTTAAAGCTAAACAAACCAATAAAAGTTTAACACCTACATTATTTATCCTTTTGACACAATAATAGATTTCCATGACCCTTAGAGTGATATTTGACTGACCAACCAAAGGTCACTGCCTGAGTTCTGTGAAGAAGAAGGAAGAGAACATGAACAAGAAGAAAAGACACCACCCAAAATTCTCCATCTTGTCCCATACCCACCACTATACTGTAAAACCTAAATTTAAAACCCATCACTCAGTGAAAACACACACATCTAACCCAGTACACATTTATGATTTTTAACTTATTAATATTTACATTCTTCTCCAAGGTTTCATCTCCAGAGCAGTGTTTTCCAGGGGGGCGGTCTGTACCTGGCAGCACAGCAAACTCCAAAACTCCATTTTCCTGAGCTCCCACAGCCTTTCCCTGTGTCCCCCTGGCAGGTGGAGCAGAACTGGGCCACGCTCCAAGGAGGAGAAATGACCATCCAGACCACACAGGCCTCGGAGGCCACGCAGGCGGTGGCCTCGCTGGCCGAGGCGGCGGTGGCGGCGTCGCAGGAGATGCAGCAGGGAGCCACTGTCACCATGGCCCTCAACAGGTACCTGCACAGGCCACAGCTGCCACAGCCTCCTGTGTGGACAGAGACACCCAGAGAGCTGCAAAATTACAGCTCGAGAATCTTTTCTCTCGAGCCTGGATCCTTCTTGCTTCCCAGGCTGATGAGCTGATGGTAGCTGCAGACAGAAAGGAAATTCCCCAAGGTGATAAATTGTGGGATACACATATTGAGAAAGTAAGAAATTACAGCTTGAAAAATATTTGAGGCTGGAGCTTTTTAGCTCTGTTTTCAGCCTGATAAGCTGGTCCAGCTGAAGGCCAGGGAAAATTTTTCCCAGGATGATAACTTGGTCAAAATAGAGAGGAATTAATAACAAGATAGAACTCCTGTTGTGTGCATGACCAGGCTCTGGGAATGAGGTGGTTTTTTTCTGAACTAATTATCTTTTTCTGTTCTTGGAGTGGTGAGTTATGTTATAAAAACCAGTGTGTTTCTGAATAAACTTGTCTCTCTCTCTTTCCTGTCATGAGGGATGACCATGTAGCTGTGCATCTTATTTCTGCCTCACCTAAGGGGTTAACGCCCCATTCCACAGCTACAATAAATGGTTAAAAAAACAACTTAGAATCTGGTGAAAAACAGAGTGGAATTCATAATAAAGATTAACACCTGTTGTTTTCCCATGGGATACATCCTGAGGCCTGGTCTCCTGGATGTTTATCCCAATTAGCCAATGAGCTACTGTCCTGTTCTAGTCTCTCCTAACATGCTTTAAATACAAGCTCTCCACTCCATAAAATTGGCCTTTTTTCCCCAAAAAGGTCCATGATTGTTGTTGCTCTTTTTCCCTCTCTCTAGGATCACAACCACACTCCTGCCTTTCCTTCTAGCAGTGCTCAGGTCACTCTGCAATCCTGAGAGAGGCATTTCCTGCTTCTCTCAAGAGCAGCACAGCTCATGAGTCTGCTCTGTTCAGAATCAGAATTTTCTCCACAGACCGTTTTTGTTGGGTTTTTTTCCCCCAATCTTTCTAAAGTAGAAATTTCAGTGTTTTTTAGGGGTTTATTAGGGTTTTGGCTGCACTCAGCTGAGCAAGATCTAAGATTTAGCTCCACAGGTCCAGCCAGCAGGACAGAAAATCTTTGCTCAGCTCTGCTGAACTGCTTAAACTCATCCTGCTGTTCCTAAAACCTGGAAATTACTCTGTGGCACTCCCTGAGGGATAGGAAATCACAGCACAGCACTGAAGGAGGTCACTTTTTGGTTATTAAAACCAGGATCCTGGTTAGAGACTGTTGGCTGAGCAGCCAGGGGATGGGACAGGACACAAAACCACACTGCTGGTGATTGGAATAAATATTCCACTGCTGGTGATTGGAATAAACCTGGCTGGAATAAATATTCCATTGCTGGTGATTGGCATAAACCTGGTTGGAATAAATATTCCACTGCTGGTTATTGGAGTAAACCTGGTTAGAATAAATATTCCACTGCTGGTG
>VWZS01008232.1:3086-89238 GCA_013397075.1 Rhabdornis inornatus | reverse complement strand
TCCCCTGGTTGTCCTGTATGTGGGATGTGACTGCAGTCAATATAATCTGTTCCATAAACCTCCTTGGCATTGAGGTCAGGTCAACAGGGCTGTAGTTCCCTGAATCCTACTTCCAACTCTTTCTATAGTCATGCTGGCCAACCCTCAGTTGTCTGTGACCCCCTCAGTTAACCAGAACTTATGATAAATGATGAAGAGTGGCTTTTTTTTCTCTCCTCNGCAAGCTCTCCTGGTAGATCTCTCAGTACCCTTTGGCGAATCCCATCAATCCCGTCAGACTTGTTAGTGACTAAGTACCACAGCATATCACTACTTCCTCCTGCATTGCAGGGGGTCTGTTCAGCTCCCTGCTCCTCTCTATCAGTCCAGGGGACTGTTTGTCCTGAGGATTACACATCTTTATGCTAAAGACTGATGAAAAGAAGGCATTACGTACCTCAACCATTACCTCATCCTTGGTAGCAAAGCTCCTCCCACCCCATCCAATAAAGGATCATCACCTGGTCATACCACATGCAGCTGTTGTCTCTCTCTGCTCTCTGGTACTAATGCTAGGCTTTAACACTCTCTGCAGACGGGGATCTGCACAGCTGCATGCTTCTAAGGGAGCTCTTTGGGTCACTATGCTCATTCTAGCAACACCTTTCAACTGTATGGAATCCACTGCTGGGCCTGTTCTACTTGGATGGGCAGAAAACACCAGCTGAGCTCACCAGAGGAGCTGGGAGGTGCCTGCGCCCTCCCACGTGCACTGTTCACACAAGCTGCTGAGATAACTGCTGCACCTCACCTCAACTGATGTGCTTATACCCTCATCTGAAGGAACTATACTTCTTAATACCACACACATTGTCCTCTTTCTTACAAATTCTACTGCTGATCTTGACTCAAGTTTTAGACATTTATTTCTGAGCCATAACTTCTATCACACAGTTTCAGGCTGCTACTCCCTTCTTATTATGCCATGTTCGCATCATTGGAACAGACACAAGAATAGGTGTCAGAAAATAACTCTAATTCTTTCTTGCTTAACTTGTTAAAAAGATATAATTAGTGAATCTCGATGTTGTTCATGCTACTGCAGATGAACATAATTTAGTAACAGATTCCCCTTCTCTGGATATTAGTTTTAACAGCTACTCAGGGACTAAAAAAATCTCAGTTCAACATTACTCAGTATCATCTCAAAAACCTTCTGACAGATATAGGAGTCATAGATAAATAAGATATAGATCCTCTGTGGTATAAAAGTAATTACACAACAGTAACAATTAAAAGAAAAAATGTTTAGTAGAGAAAAATACAGAATCCTGTTGCTTCTCATGTACCTTTTACTCAAGTTAATTTCATTTATGTGATTTCTGAAATGTAGAAATTATTTCACTTTGACATCCGATCAAGATGTTTTTAAAACTACTGAAAATGCTTATTTAGTACAATGCTCTCAATTTTTTTTTATTTTTTTTTCTTACATTATTTTACTGTTCCAACAAGCTTTCCACAGCTGGTATCAGAAACAGGCAGAAGGTTAATGTGTTTACCAAAATGTAGCATTACTTTCTAGCTGCAGTGGTTCTGGGAACAAAAGCTATTACATACTACCAAAACAAGTAATCCCTTTACATAAAACACTGACAGAAATGTAAAGAGGAAATTATCCCTTAGAAATTAACCACCCTGTGGACTAGTTTCTGGTGGCCATGGCCTCCATAGGGGCCCACCAAAATCCTTTGGTATCCTTCACTTCTTAGCAGACATCTTTAGGGAAAGACTCCAAGCCCTTTCCCCCACATTTGTATGAATTAGTCTTCGAGGGGAGGATGGAAAGAGAACTTCTGCTAATCACAAATACTGGTGCTCTATTGTTTCTTTAAAAAAGTTAAAAAGACATGCCCTTGCCACAACTGAAAGCTCTGCTCCAGAAATAAATTATACAAGGGAAGAGATCTGAGCCGAATTACACATCTCACTAAGAAATGAAATATTAAATTACATCTTCACAGACTAACTTATACCAAAATGTAAACATGTGCGCTACACCCACAGTAAAAACACTATACTGTATAAATTGTGAAAGGCATTTAAGAATATTTAAGAACAACACTCACTACAACCATTGCACGCTAACACGAACAAGCAATGAGGAATCTGGAATTAACTCTGGAACTATACAGGATAATCAGTACTCACTGTTGCCAGGTATCTCCTCTGATCTGCCACGTTTTGAATCTCTAAACAGTCATGTTACTTTTTATACTTAAAACACCATAAATACTGAAATGCTAGGTTTTGAGTTTATTATTTCCCTCTCCTTGCTCTTCAGATGAGCTCCACAGATGACTGTAGGAAATGTAGTTTGATTCAATTAATCTCCCATTTTATGAATGCTAGACACCAGGAGACAGAGATGCATTCCAACAGGATATTCTCAAAACTATGGCAATTGGGCTAAACAACATGGTAAAACCTGCATATTCAGGAAATACAGCTCTCCCACAACCCTAACTAACCTAGAGTAAGTTTAACAAAGTTTAGTTGTGAACTGAATTTAAAATATTCTTCTGTTTTAGAATACTATAATTTGTGATTTTCTTTTACTCCTGCATTTGGAACTAATTGTGTAGGCAAAGCATCTAAAGAATACCACTGAATCATAGAATCTCTTGAGTTTCAAAAGACCCACCAGATTCATCGAAGTCCAACTCTCGGCCCTGCAAAAGACACTCCAAGAGTCACATCATGTGCCTGAGAGTACTCTCTGAACATTTCATCAACGCAGACAGACTTGGTGCAGTAATCACTTCTCTGAGCAGCCTGTTCCAGTGCTCAAGCATCCTTTGAAAAACCTTTTGCTGATGTGTATACTAAACATCTCCTGACTGAGTTTCATGCCATTTCCTTGAGTCTGGTCAGTGGCCACCACAGAGACCAGCACCTGCTCCTCTGCTTCTCCTCATGAGGATATTTAAAATTGCAATGAGCGGTCCCCTCAACTTCCTCTTCTCCAGGCTGAATAAACCAAGTGACCTCAGCTGCTCCTCCTAATGTTTTCCTTCCAAACCCTTTAGCATCTTCATAACCCTCCTTTGGATACCCTTCAATATGTCTTTCTTATATTGTGGTGCCCAAAAGGGCACATATTATTCAAGGTGAGGCCCAATCAAGTGCAGAGCAGCGTGGGACAATCATCTCTCTTGACCACCTGGTGATGCTGGACCTGGTTTGCCCTCCTGCCTGTGGTTTGCCCTCCTGCCTGTCAAGGCACATTACTGACTCATACTCAACTTTGCATTGACCAGGACCCTCGGTCGCTTTCCACAGCACTGCTCTCCAGCCTCTCACTCCCTGGTCCATGCACACATCCAGGGCTGCCCCATCACAGGTGCAGAATCCAGACCTGACCTTGTTAAACTTCACACAACTGGTGACTGACCATCTCTCCAACCTGTTGAGGTGTCTCTGCAGGGCTTCTCTGCCCTTAAGGAAGACAACAGCATCTCCCAATCTAGTGTCATCTCTAGACGTACTTTCAAGTTTTGCATCCAAGTTGTTAATGACTATGTTGAAGAGAACTGAGCTAAGGATGGAGCCCCATGGAACCCCACTTGTGACTGGACACCAGCCTGATGTCACCCCATTCACCATAACCTTTATGCCTGATTAATGAGCCAATTGCTCACTCATTGCATAATATGGTTATTCAGCTGCAAGCCAAACATTTTGTCCTGAAGGATACTCCAAGAGGCAGTATCAAAAGCTTTGCTGAAGTCCAAAAAGATTACATCAGCTGGCTTTCCTAGGTCACGTAGGCAGGTTATTCTGTGATGACATGGATACAGAAGTAAATATGAAGATATATAGATGGCATTTACTTCCCTGTAAGACTGTCTTTTACATAGCTTTTTTTTTTTTTTTTTAATTTTAGGATGGCTGTCTGTGATTGACATTTCCCCATCCAGCCCACATCAGGGTCTGGAATTTTCCTTTTACATCAGGTTCTGAGTTAACTGAGCATGTTCTTTAGCAGTGTCCCAACTGTGTTTTCAACACCACCATCTCTTCTCATGCCAGTCCTTATTCTGCAGGTCTGCAAACAACTCTGTGCAACCTTTTTTCCCTCAGTCAGTCATTCTGCTCCCTTATCCCTTTCGTTCTGCCAGATGAATCACTCTGGATGCTAATATACTGCTCTCTCCTGTAAGGTAGGTGAATATGAGATGCTGGCATGGCCTAACTGCTCAAATGTTGCATGACATTGTTTGAAATATATGAAGGTATGGTTATGCTAAATAACAGCAAAGGCTTTCATGTGTCACCTATTTTCTTTTGAGTTCCCTATTTTCCTATAAAATCGTAAGACTCTATGCTAAAAACTCCCAAAATACAATTTTTCACAGAGTTTCCATACCGGAAAATAGAAAAGGAAACCAAATAGAAACGACAGCACTCATCAAACTTGACTAATCAGATGTCTTACTTCTGCACTAACTAGTCTATTTAAAAATTGAAAGTTTACCTATGCAACTAAGAGATTAAGAAAGGATTAAGATTAAATAATACATTGTATATTCACTAGACACCAAAAGATGCATACAGTTGGTAGTTAATGTATCTTCAGCAATTAAAAATTCAGCTATATGAATATTGCAATAATTCATGGTTTTTAATTATTTATCTCAAAGTGGCAGAAAATACCACTATTTAAAAATAGCATACGAGATGCAAGTCATGAAAAATTGATGTGAAATAACAATCTGACTTGAGCTCACTTTAAGCAAAACTATTAATGCAAAAAAATTCCTACTAAATTCAAGTCAATGCAAAAAGAAATTTCATGACCTGTTCCACCAATTCTTAAGTCTCAGTTTTATTCTCTCTGAAGTATACTAGCAAGCTGTATAAATTCAAAACAAAACAAAACAAAAAGATAAAAGAGAGAGAAATAAAATCACAAAGGAAAAAATTAAGTTCTTTCTGAACCACTCCCTTTTCTCTTCTGTTTCCCCCTCTAATCTTTCATTTTCTGCTACACTCCCCCTCCCAAACTTCCCAGTGAAAATAAATGTCGGATGGCATTCTCTTAAGTCAGAAAAATAATCTCTAACTGCATTTTACTGTATTTGCTGGTTAATATATCTCCACAGTGAAACTAACATTTAGAATCTATCATATCAACATAGTCATCATGATCCAAGCTGCAAATAATAGAGGGTGTCATTGTCAATTTTGCTTTCTCACACTTCCTTCCCTTCACTTCATCTGATTTTAATAATCCCTGTCAAACCACAAACAGTCCAAATTACCTTCTTGACACAGAAGCTTTCAAGGAAGAGACAGAATCTCAACTTTCATTTAGTGACTACAAAAGCAAGCTGTCCGACTGGACAAATATTATTTTCACTCTTGACAATCTCTGTAGTAAAGCAGGCTTTTTAATTTTCACTGAAGCTGCCAAGGGTTTCAGATAAGCTGTTTGTTCAGCACAGATTGACTCACAGGATTAGCAAACCAACAACTGTAATTGTGTTTAAAAATCCAGCAGTTTTGAGGAAAAAAAAATTTGCAAGAAATGACAATCGCATGTCACCAGCTAACTGAGTCAAGAAAAAAATTATACAAATAATTTCAACTTAGTAGATCTCATAGGATGTTTCAAGATCATTTTACATTTCTAAGATTGACCAAATGACTGTTCCTAACAGTGTAATATAAATCAGACTTTCAAGGAGAACAAATTTATATTCAATGACACTACCAGCCGTCTAAAAAAGGTTAGCATTTGACAACAGGAAATATCTTCAAGGAAAATAAATTCTGCAGAAGGATGTCACCTGTAACCATTTTCCACTCTGTTGGCTTGTCCTCAAAGTAAGCTCAAGAACATAACACTGCTTCACCTGTATCAATTTAAAACTAATTGATTTCTCTGATGAGGCAGAGTACTGTACAATTAGGACTATGTTTTAAATTTACGTGATTAATCAAAGCATAATACATTTTAATACAAAATATTTTCTTCACACAGACACACCAGTCTCTAATTATCTGAGTCAACTGCTTTTGGTATTTCAGCTGAAAGTTGTAATCAGGTTTTGAAATGCTACTAGCTATGAAAAAAGAAAACATAATAACCAAGATGCTTCCCATCAGAAGACTCATGCGAAGTATTTGTTCAAATATCACAGACGACTGTCCCATGCATGGACTTAAGTCTAATCAAAGTAATTTTAAAATATTCTTTGACAATTAGTCAGTATACACCAAAACAATAAAAGCCCATCTTTGATCTGTAAAATCACAACAAAATGCAGAGACATATGCGTAAATGTGTCTGAAGTTCCACAGCAAGAGAATTATGCTTTCTACTAATACAGAAGCTTTATAGCCCTCTTTCACCAGTTTGGGCTGGTAACTGGCTCTTCATGAAGACTCGCTCATCTACGTGGCCAGACACCTTCCTGCTTGCCTTCTAAATTTGTTTTTCTTCCTAGTGAAGAGAAAGAGTTTCAGAAGCTTACTGTTTTCCTTTAGCAGGGCTAGTTAAAGCACAATCTTGATGCTCAGCAGTATATTGATTCTACCACACACCTGCATCAGATTGATCTGTATGTTCTACTCTTAAAAAAGTATATGATGAAAAGACCACTTAAAGGAGGAAAAAAATATACAAGTAACACACAGACCAATGGTATTGTCAGTTTTAATTAAAAGGACATTGATTTAAGCCTCTTTATGTGAAGTGCTTAGCCCTGACTATGACTTGACTTCTAGTTAATTATCAGTTTATATTCAGAGCAGAGCTCATGACTGCTGCCAAGTAGCTTTATACATTAAAAAACGCCACTGATTATATATGACTTAGGGTTTAAACACTACTGAAAAGAATAAAAATAGAATATGAGAGGCATCTGGAGAACACTACATTAAAGTACAAATACACCGACTGACACGAAAGGAGGTCTACACCACATCTAGTTAGTGATAATCAGACTAATTGCAGAAAACTACACCCTGTGTCTAACTAGTTTTCAGGGAAACTAGGGAAGATAAAAACTAATCTTAAGACAGAGCCTTCTCACTAATTCACAAGCCATACATAAATATTTTTTCCACCTAGTTTCACCGTGGTAACCTTTACCATCCCAGACCACCCTCTCCATATTATAATTCAGTTTTGTTATTTGATAACTTACATTATAAGATCTTACATCATTATTGCTTCACAGGAAGTACAAGTCATCCCAACTATGATGCTACAAAAGCAAAAGGACACATAACCAACAGGCAATTTTAAAGAATATTTATTCTACAATATTTTTCTATTGCTATTGAAGAAGAATGAAAGAAAAACAAAGGAATAGTTACAGTGAAAGGAACTGCCTTCTTATCAAAGACATCTTAAACAATACTTTTAAGCTCCAGCCTGAAGCTCCTTATAGAGCAACAAGAGTCCCACAGCTGCCAGCTCACGAAAGAAACATTCTGTATTCATGGTAAAGTTCATTTACCTTTATACTTTTACTACATGTGCCATGGAAATGCCACATGACTACGGTTCAAGAATACTCAGAGATCATTCTAATACATTTAGCCACTTCTTCTGGGAAGATGCCATGTCAAGAATATTATTTCAAGATATGATAGCGGCAAGAGCACAGAAAGGGAGAGAATTAATCATTACTAAATGCATTCACACTGGGAAAAAGAAGTAATTATTTGGAACCAGACGAGGTCATGAATTACTATACAAAAAGGAAAGATGCAGAAAGAGTTTCGTGATGCAGAAAGGGCTTCCTCCCCTCTATCTTAAAAAACCTACTATAAAATTTATATTAGATTCTTCAGTGCCAAAACCACTTAGCCTTTGGTTTCATGATTAAGAGGACAAGTGTTCATAAATACCTTGTAATTGAACACCATGCACTATGTATTATTTCTTACATAATTACAAGACTTAAATGACTTGCGCAATCGGCCAAGAAGTGGAACTACAGTGTAAACAATGTGCACTACTTGCCTGCTACATCACAACAAAACTCCACTAAAAACTAAAAATCAATTTTTGGTTTTTCTTAAGGAAGATTAAATCTCAAGTTTAAAGAAAGACAGGAGAACATCACAAACTAAAGGAGTAAAATTTTTTTCCCAAGGTCACACTAACATTTTAGCAGATTTCTTTTTCCTTATATTAATTTCAAAGAATATTACAACTTAAAAAAATAAGCTGCATAAGATTCAAGGAAGAAATCTGTATTACAGTCAAATTTTTAGGATTTACTCATCTTTTTTACTATATCTTTTTTAACTGCCTAAATCTGTAATAACGAACTAATAATAAAGCAATAATCTTAGCAGAATATCTTTCAGAGGCATGAGTTGCCAGCAAATCTGTTTCTACAGATTCTAGCTCTAGTTCCACAGTGAACCAGAGATTAAATTCTATTCCTTTAACCTGTAAGGTAAATTATGCTTGTGACCCAGCCAACAGCAAGCGGTCCCAAACCAAGATTCCCTTCACTGGTACACTACCATGAAGCAGTCTGAAGGATATTATAAGCAAATCCAAAATATCCAATGAGAAAACAAATTAATGAACATATTCTGAATAAAGAAGAAAGTGTTTGAAGATAGAAAAGTGGGGTAGCATTTATTGAAATGACATTTTTCCTAAGTAAGCTGGTAGTAAGTGATATCACAACACCCTTATGCGAATCTTTGGAGCTTAGCATTACTCAGAAACTTTAAGTTTGTTCCAAATAAATGAATGAAAAGTCAATAGCTCTGCAAGTGTATATCAAGCAAGGATATTTAACAAATAATTTGATTTTTAGTATCAAGGCAGACCAGAATGATTTTTCCATTTTTTTCCTCTATCACAGTGTGCACCAGGGATAAATCTATTACAGTATAAGCACAGAGGGCCATATTCCTCACCATTCCCTATATTTACATTACCTGACACAACTTACATGCACCCAGTCAAGTGGCATCTTAAGAATCTAAAACATTGTAGAGACTACTACTCTGATTTCAGACAATCCACTTATCTGTACTAGTAGAGGATTTAGCTCCCTAAACCACTTCTTCTTGAAATGATCACAACTTCTTATTCAAATTAGGTTTTTGTACTATTACATGGTAATAGCAACACAATAAAAAGAATGGTGAGAAATTGATGGACTGTACTGAGAAAAGAGATTCAGACAAGTTTAATGAGAGACCACATTTTCTGACCCTTTTTTTCACAGTATCCTACCAACCTTCTGCACCAGCCACTTAGCCCGTGCAAGCCCATTTATCCCTATTTACCAGGCAGCTGTATGAGCACTGATGGTGGCATGGGGCAGAAGTGAGCGACGGCTGCAGGCCTGACAACTTGGCAGCAGTACCAGTTTATGCAAGATTAAGTTGACAAAATGATGATGAAAATAATAGATTGCCTACATTAGACTTACAGACCTTGAGAAATCACCTCTACAGAGGAACTGAAAGGACTGTGTTTACACATGCACACTAAGATACCTGAACAGGAAGTTCTATTACATTTAACAGCAACAAAATGGGAAAGCATATGTAAAAAATATCAGAAACTCCCCTATTCATCTGCTTCTATTTCACATATTTTAAAATTAATTTTAAAGTAATTTTAAATCTTTAAAGTAATTTAAAATCTTGTAACAAGGCTTTCTGGTTTAGGCAGTAGGGTTCAACAAAAAAGGGGTTCTTTAGGTGGAAAATAATTAGGAATTCTCAATACTGTATGGGGTTTCAGCTAAAGTACTCCAGGACTAATGTTCCTATAACTTGTAAATTATATAGGAAAATCAGCAAAGACAAAAGCAAAGGAAGTCTGAAAGACCAGCATGTAATTTTGACAACAGGATAGCCCCTGCTCTTTGACCAATACTCTTACATCTGTGTTTCATACTAAAAACAAAGACAACCAACCCTGTACTGTTTCCACTGCTTTTATTATTTTTCTGAAAACAGAGGATATGAAAAAAACAACAAAAACAAAACCCAAAAAACCCCCAACAATAAACCCCAAAACAAAACAACAAAAAATCCTCTGTATAAAAAAATGACAGTAAGGTTCTAACTCCAGCCCATAAAAGCCAAGAAATTTAAAGTTACTCTGACATTCAATCCTTAAATCATGCAAGGGTGCTTCTTTTTTTCTTTTTTTTTTTTCCCCAAAAAATGACAATGCAAGGTAATGACAAGTTGTCAGCCCTAACTTTGAATTGCCTGAAGTTTGTCATTTGGTGTTTGTGTCACAACCTTAATGTTATTTAAATGTAGTTTTTAGTATCTATTATTTAAAAAGCTCTACTTTATGACAGCAAAAAGCTTTGATGGAATAAACCTCAAAGTACACTGTAGTGCTGGTATGCCACTTCATTAGAAGTAGTGCATAAAACATATGCTGTTGACAAATCTAATTCATTAAAGTTGAGGTAGAAGCACTTTAAAGCAACTGGATGGCATCATTAGCTACAGTTCCTTTCATAAATTATTCCTCTTTTTTCTTTTGAATGATTTTGTCAGTGTTCCCTTTTCAGACCACGAATGTTTTTGCCTTGAAGTTCAATACCTTCAACAAGTTTGGACAAGTTAAATAACTAGCTTATTTGCTAACACTGAAATTGTAAGCTGATTATTTCACCCATATTAACTAAAGAGGAATAAAATTAAGCAACAATGTATAAGAGTTTCAGCTTCATCAAACATAAAATTTTACTATTAGGAGAAGTAGAGATTACTGAGTACAACAGAGTAACACTCTGGCAGCAGTTTCCATTGCTATTGAGATAACTTGGATTTGATATTGAATTGAATTCTGCAAGAGAGAAGATTAGGCACATGAGAGAGCTGATGACTAGATGACATATTTAGTTATAAAAGGAAGAGTTGCCAAATATACTACTTGGGGTTTCAGGCAAAGATCAAAAGTGGTACAGGAACTAAAGACTACAGTAAGGCCCATAAATGCAGCAGAGCTGGTATTTGAAGCATAGTCCATCTGAGCCACCTTCCAAAAGCAAAAACACTTAGCAAGTCAAAACCTGACCAAATTCCATCTCAGAATATTGCTGCCTGTGAGAACACTTAAATTCTTATCTTCAGATCAGTCCTATCACAGAGGTCTTTAAAAACCAAACCACAGTGCAGGAACTTCACTGAGTATCTAAACAATGAAGTGAAAAACGATGCTTTTGAGGACTAAATATACACAACTTATGATTAAATTCCACTAATAACATATCCAAAGATATTCTAAACTATACTGTATACACAGAAACTGAAAGCTAAAAAAATCAAAGTTTCTTAATAAAGGACACTTTATGTAACACAATTTTCCTTTTAATTTCTTATAAAATTACCTTATTCACTAAAAAAAAAGTCACAGAAATTTCTGCGTAGAACACATAATCATACTTCAATATGTCAGTACCTTATGCAAATATTTTCTAACTAATTACCTGGATTAGCAAAGAGTGCTGCCTTGTTCAAGAGAAGCCCATGAACAAGAGATCCTATATATTTTTAGACACATGTACACATACACCTTTTCAACTAGATTAAGTGCCTCAGATTAATTCTATACTGTCTCCTGCAGAGACAAAATTATTCCCACATAATACTTACTGTGAACATTTAAGAGGTGGATATCTGACTCTGAAAAGTAACTTAAATATGGAAACACTTCCAAATATAATTCACTGAGGCCTATTTTATGCCTCCAAGGATTGCAGCAAATCAGGATCTGGAAGCAGCTCTCAAACCAGACAGACTAATTTACTGTAAAAGTTCTTTGAGAGACAACAAACTGTCCATTTCTAGTTCTTTATGCTTGAATACACAAATTTCCTTCTACAGGTGTGCAAATGTTCTGCTCAATATGCCTGATTAAGTCATCCTGCCAACTACGCCACTCATAGCAGTGCAGCAAAGAGAAGACTCTCGGTCAGGCACGAGAGATATGACAGTGATTATCTGGATGACTATGATTAAAATTAATGCTAATACAGTATATAAATTTGTCAATCCAGTATATAATATAACTGGGTCTAAATGGTTGTAATATCAGAGGCTTGGCTAGAAACATACAGGTTTACAGTCTTGGCCTTACAGAATGCACAGTTACAAAGCAACAAAGTACCTATGGAACTACTTTAGGATTTTATCTCTGTAGGCAGCTGGATCTTACTGCTTTTTCACTCAAACCTCCCAAAGTGAGTTTTCCCTGCCTTTAGGTCAGACATACCCTGCAGGCATCCCTGCTGGGGAGCAGGGGAAGACGTTTCACCCAGAAGCTGCCTGCAAGCTCAGGAGACCAGTTTGCCCAGTCTTCAGCAACGTTTTATACCCTTTTGCAGGCCAAGGCGCATCAAAGCCACTCACAATGATCAGAGCTCTCCCATGTCTGCAATACAACAATTATGCAACCATGCAACTCCTTCTGCAATTCCTACCTGGTGTTCTTACCTTAGGACAATTCCCACCACATGTTTTTATGTTAGGTCAAATCAAATCGTCTGTCAGAGACAATCAAAAGGGAGGAGGTGTGTGTTGGAGGCGGGCGAGGAGGATCTGCAGACAAAAACCTGGCTATCTTTTGTCAGGTCATATTTACCATGTTAGACAGCATTTACCATTTACCTCAGAAGATTAATGACATCTATGTCCAACATGCTACAACAATAAAATTTTCCTAATTAGTCTCTGCATTAACCCTCATCTTGTTCTTTTCCCGTTTTGTCCTCTCTCCTGCCAAACTGGTCTTACATGTATATGGAACAGTCATTATGTTTAAGCTTTGCACCACGAAAACATGGGAAGAGTTACCTGCAGGCAGGCAAGCAAGAACAGGTGTTTCACCTTAAGAGACAACTCAACAGTTAAAAAGAACCTCTATCATCCTCTGTTAACTGCTCAAACTTCTGCTCAGCCTCGGTGAGACCCTACCTGGAGCACTGTGTCCATCTCTGGGACCCCCAACATTAGTAGGGCATGGATCTGTTGAGAGTGGAGATGAGAATGCCCTGGACAAACCTTATAGTAGTCTTCTAATATTTAAAAGGGATCTTGTAGTGGGTTGAAATTAGATGACCTTTAAGGTCTTTTCTAGCCCATCCCATTCTATGCATCTTTGCTGCCTTAAGTAGCAAATCCATGTGTGACACCCATATGTTGCAATCTTATATTCCAGCTACATATTGATGAAAAATCAGAACATTCTGTGGGGTGTCGGAGTCAGAAAAACAAAGGCCCTTCTGAGTTCCTCAGTGAGAGATCAACAAGTTCTCAGTGAAGGTTGAAAAACATAGTCCTAAATACTACTGTTGAAAACAAGTTTCCATGAAGATTCCAAGAACATAGTTTAAGACATAATAAAACTATAGTAAAAATATCGCTTACATTTTTTAGATAGAACAAGATAGACCATATGTGTAGTTTATACATAACCTGGAGTGCTAAGAAACTAGAGTTCTAATAGGTTAAGAAAAAACGGTTTGGGTTTTTAGCTTATTGGGTAATTTGTGTATAAGAATCCGTGCACTGGGGAGAGATACACTTGCTCTTGCTCTCTGGCTTTTCTTCTCTCTCCTCACCGCCATCATCATCGCCTGAAGAAGACAGGAATTGAGGCAGCAACATCGGCCCTCCCGGGGCCTTGACAGGAGCAGCTTCGACTTCTAATTGGGACTTTACTTCTATTTAGGACTCTATGCCAAAAACTTTTAGCATGGACTTTAACACTTGTGATTCTTTGCCTTTCGAGACTGACGTGCCTTTACAACAAACAACTTTATAGCAACTAATAGCTGCTTGGCTCTTTAAAAAAAAACAAACAACCCAACAAACAGTGCCCTGTCTACAAATGGTGCCCTGTGTACCAGTGAAAAATCTTCAGTAGGGTATTTTGATACTTTCTTGCTCTTGTTGCACCTTCATTATCTACCCTATAATAATTCATGCCATACTTTCTCCTAACTTCTTTTCAGTATTTTTGTCCTTCTTCCATCCACAATCATCTCTACCTTTTCCTCTATCCTGACCTACAGTGAACTGCAGAGAATGTAATAAGTGTACATGTAACACATTACCCCACCGGCTATATCATGTCGAACTTGATTTTCTAATGTCTGCAAGCCAGAGTACATGTTTATCTGCTTTCTGGGCATGCTGTTGGCAGTTGCCTAGTCAGAAATAAAACCGGAGGGAGAGACGCGTTATTGCAGAGCAGAAACCATTCTGGAATATTCATAGTACATACAGAGTGTAGTTAACAATATTCAATCGTTAGCAAAAACTTACAGTATCTTCTAGCATTACCTACATCTACAATTTTAAATGCAGTTACTTACAGAAGAACAAAATACCAAAAGACAAGGAAAATGCATTTTACAGAAGCTGAAAGGACTTTGATGAATGAAAAACTGCTGATCATATCACAATGGATCTCCTAAGTAGGAAAAAATACTATTAGAAGGTCACCAGGGAAACTAGGTTAATTAAGTATTCCAGGCAGGTATATAGCACATCTAGGATAGGGCAGAAGAGCAGTAATACGATTAAGAAGGTCTAAGAAGCAGCAATAGATTAACTCATGTCAGACAATGAAAAGAAACTTTATGTGGTAGGAAAGTTAAGTATTAAATGCAAAATAAATCCATTTCATACCTATATGTTAAAAGAAACAAACAACCAATAACTTAGTCCAGGACATGAGAGACTGAAAGTACACTAAAAAAATGCAGTTCACTAATTCATTAATGAGTGAACTAATACACATGTACAGAAGAGTTACTGAACAAGCTGCTGAACACTATTCTGTGCTCTCTACATTTTTCTATCAACATTGACTCGCTGACATACATTAACAGAAAGTGAGCTGGCAGAAAAGCAGATAGATGAAAGCAAGGAGATGAGAAGATGGGCTGAGCTTATAATAGTCATAAAAATAAATGTTCTTTGGAGCAAAAATGGTTACATGAAAAAAACACAAAGGATATGTCCTGATAAGAACATGAAGATGTTTTTAAAAGTAAGTATTAAATTACGATAACAGAGGGTTTATATAATCAGTACAGCTTGAAGAAAAGCAGCAATTTTCACAACGCTTGTTCTGCCTTTCCTAGATTCTTTAGCTCATTAAAGAAACTACAGGTATGTTTAAAGAAAGATGATTACTACTAAGAAGCTCCTGTAGCTTCTGTGGATTTATATTGCATTATTTCTATTCCTTTTAATCTCTTATCACTACAGAAGAAAATTTAAATTCCTTCAGCTTCAAGAAGCCAAAGACAGTGTTTCGTATGGAAGAAAAAATGGACTTTAAGTGGCATAAAGTTAGGCTTTTATCCACAGGAAGGCAGTGTGGAGACATTTCATACTGCTTTAGATTTTATGACTGATTTTTCAGTGTAGTTTCAGGATTGGTTTTTTGCAAAGCTGTGATTACTAAACGTTTGCCTATTGCATTGTGAGTATCATTTAAAAAGCATACATGTTATGTTGAGACAGAATAAAAAAGCTCCAATGAATAATTTTACTAGGTCAGTTAATCAGTCAACTGATAATCTTGTTTGCATGATGGCAAGTATTTTAAGCACATAGTACAAAATATCTTCCACTAATAAAAAAAATCTGTCAGTTTATACTTCACAATGGAAAAGATGCTTTTGCATGCATTTTATCACTCTCAAAATGTACAAGTAATTACATAAAATTTTCTACACAGGAAGTTAAAAGGTTTATGAGGGACAAATAATACACATAAAGAAAGACTGAACAAAAAAAAAAAGAAACCCTAACTTGCAAAGTTAAGGAAAAAGTGACAGAGGCTTTAAGAAACAGACTGAGATTTACAGACAAGGAGGAACAGTGATAAAATAGAAAGCAGCAGCATCAATTAGGCCTGAAGAAGGATAACTGTGTGAAGTAAAATAGCTATCTGTGGGAAACTTAGAAAGTGAAATTTCAAGGCAGAAGACACGGTGGTAATATAAATATGCATAGGACATAAAGGAAATAAAAAGTACAAGGTAGAAATCCAGAGCAGTGTAATGAAATGAAAACTCTTTTTCTCTAGGTAATAAAATTAATAAAGGAGGTCTGAAAGAGATGGACACCTGATATACTGTAAATAAAATCTTTCTGTGATAGGTGAAAAGAAATATTTATTTTTCTGATCTTGGCTTCTTAATGAACTGGACATAAGAGCTGTACAGCCATTCTTGATCATCCTTAAAATGTAATTAAATCAAATATGTGTGTAGCACTGAAAATCACTTCCTAAATTTTATAAAATACATCACAGGTACTGTAGAAGAGAATGTGTGAAAGTAGATATAATTAAAAACCCAGAGACAAACTGTTTAAACATAATTTATAATACTGAGCAACTGAATTGTATATTTTACAAAAAACACATTAAAAGAAACCTAGAGGAACTTAAAAATATGTCAGTTAAAAAGCCTGCTCCCTATGAGACCTATGAGACATAAGAGACACTTAGCTACCATAATGAGATCACAACAAGGACAGAAAGGAAGAAAATATTTTAGATTTTGAACAAACCAAATAACAGAATCAGGGAGTAAGTGAATTCCCAACTTAGCAAACATCACGGAAATAATGGTTTAAAAACTTAATATCTTAAAGCTACATTTTGGTAACAATGCATTTTGAAGAAAAAACAGATGTGAAATGTTTGTGATCTCAGTTATTTTGACTCCTCACTATTTTATGTGCCAGAGAAAAGTGGAAAAAAAGTTAATTCTTAAAGGTAGCAAATGGTCATCATGTAAGTATGAATGATAGAATCAAGAATATCCTGAGTTGGAAGGGACCACATGGATCACTGAAGTAAAACTCCTGGGCCTGCACATGACACCCCAAGAGTCCAACCATGTGCCTGAGAGTGTGGTCCAAACACTTAGCAAATTCTAGCAGGCCTGGGGCTGCGATCGCTCCCCTGGGAAGCCTGTTCCAGTGCCCAGCCAACCCTGGGGTGAAGAGCCTAAATCTAACCTAAGTCTCCCCTGGCACAGCTTTACGGCTTTGTACAATTTCTTCACTAGGAGTTACTTTACAGTATCTTGTCTAGCCTGCTAAGACTCCTGTGACATAAAACTGTTGTTAGTTGTCAGTTAAGTAATGAACAGTAGCTACTCCTAGTCAGTAAAAATTAAACTGTTTAAAATAAAATAAGTTTACAAGAATTAAAATCAATACCTTTACAGTCCAGACAAATCAAAAATAAAAGTATAAAGGTGCAACAGGTACAAAATGGAAAATGTAACTAATCTTCATTGTCAATAGAAAAGTACAAGCAATAAATGTAATCTGAACATTAACCCTAAATATTTAAGATTTTTTTTCAGTGTCAGTTTTGCAAAAAGAGTAGTGACAAAGGTTGTTGACAGTTATTTCTTCATGCTTGCATACAAAAATATAACTGCAATGTTAAGGAAACAAGAGATAGGAAAAACTTCAGTAAGCATTAAGGGTACTAGAATACTTTTTAAACAGCAAGAGTGGCCTGGAAGAACTGCTTCTCTGTTCTGATACTCTGGAAAACTCAGATTTAAACCAAGTGTCCAATCTGCTGTGAAATTTTAGATGTCTGCAGCTATGTGGTTTTGGTTTATCAGAGATACCTACGTTCCATAGCAGTGGTGAGCTCAAACCATTGCTTCTGTTGATCTAAGCTGCAGCAACAAACTTCAGCGCTTGTGAGTTTCATTGTACGTATCTCAGTTTACAGGTCTTAAATATGAAACAGTACCTGAAATACCTCAATGCATACAGGGTGACTTGCCCACAATTCAGTTCCCTAAAGAGGCATTTCAACCATCTTTTCTTTCTTTTTTTTTCTTGAATGCACACATTCTACTCCCAAACTGTAGAAAAGCCGGACAAAAGTGTTATACAAAGCTACTTTTATTTGCTAAGAAGCATCAACGGATTTCTTGTGCAATATCCGTTCAGTGCATTACATGACAGAGAAAGAGTCAAAAGTCATCTCTCAAATACAGAAGAGACCAAAATAAAGAGTGGGACACGGAAAAAGAGTTTCACAAACACCAAATCTTGGCATTTCTGAATTTCTAAATTCTGCACCGAGTGTTTGAGGTACAAGATGAATATTATTTTGATCTCTTCACATTGCTTTCTAATTGGAAAAAAATCAAGCCTCGACTCTCATAACAAAAACTTTGTACCAACTTTATCAGAGGGGCAGGAATGCCTTCCCTTCATCAACAGGGCAGAAAGCCCGTCCCAAAAATATGTGGCTTGATTATCTGGCTGCAGCACTACCTGCTCACCTGCCCTATGAGGGCCATGCATCGCGTGGCTTTGAAACTTCGAAAAGTTTCTCTCAGACACTGAGAAAATGGTTCTGAGGGTCAGAGATCCCTGCACCCTTTCCTGACTCTTACAGCCAGCCTGTTCCAGAGTTAACACACTTGCATACAGACCGACACACGCCCCTGCCGGACCGCCTTCTACAATTTTACTTCTGCCGAGCAACAGCGACGGTGATTTCCAGACTCCAAGAGAGCGTCAGTGCATTTCCCAGCACCCCACCTGCCCTCAGCCTGCTCCCGCCTCCCCACGCCTCGAGGGGATCCCCTCCTCTCGCTCTGAGGGAAGACCGCCCCTTCCCGCTCCGCCATGAAGCCGGGCCTGGAGCGCCGGCGCCGCCTTCGCGCTGCAGGTGCCAGCGCCCGCCAGCGCCTTGGACCCCTGGGAGCCCGGGACTGCGCAGCGCCCTGCCGTGCCGTACACGAGAGAAGGCGGCCACAGCGGACCGCAGCCCTGTCCCGCCCGGCGACAAGGTGAGGGAGGGGGAAGGGCAGCCCCACCACGGCCACTTACCGAACCGGGATCCCCCTGCGGCTCCGCACCGCCTGGCCCGGCGACCGCGGAGCGTCAGTAACAACGTCCCGGAACGCCCGCTCCGCCACATCCGGGGGCGGGGCGCGGGAAGGCGGGAAGTCGCCGGGTTGCAGCGTCTGGCGGGCACGGAGACGGGCCGGGCCGGACCGGACTGGACCGAGGCACCGTAAGCACCGGCAGAGCGCCCGCTCCCGTGGCCTCCGTACGTGAGCGCTGAAGGGCTCCCCGCCGCAGCCAGGGGAGCTCGCTTTTCACCTCCGGGCCGGGACCGCTGCCCCAGCCCGCCGCACCTCGGTGCTCGTCCTGGTGATGGGGTGGCGGGGTTTGCCCGGAGGGGCCATGAGAGGCAGGGGTTCGAAGGACTGAACCTCCGGGCATTTGGGTGCGGAGCCAAAGTACCAGACCTGGGGCGCTCGGCCCGGTTTGGGGGTCTCGAGCTACTCCCTTACCGCCCTTCAGGTGTCTTTGCTGTGGCAGGCAGTGAGAGCTTAAAATGTGGTGTACTAGCGTTCATTTCTTTTGGTGTGTTTTCCTATTTTATTTGAAAAGAAGTAGATAATACTAGTCAGGCCTTGCAAGCAACTTCTCATGGTGTGTACTTTGAGTGTTAATATTTCCTTTTCATTCTTCTTTCAACAGATGGCAAGTGGCAGCCAGAAAAGGATAATACAAATAACTGGATTTAGAAAAAAAGAGAAGAAGGCACTGCTCAAATGCCTGTTCAAGCTGAACTGTGTTTTTATAGAGAGTAAGGTATTGTTAATTACAATACAGCAGAGAGGTTTAGAGCTGGAAGTAAAAGTGCAAGTCTTAGAAGAAACGACTGGAATAGGTTAGTTGTGTATAGGTAGACGAAGAATTTAACGTTTCCAGTGATACAAATGTGTTGTTTTGTTTTATTAGAAATACAGAAATTGTACACATCTTGTAGCAAAAAAGCTGTGCAAGAGTGAAAAGGTCTTAGCTGCCTGTGCTGCTGGTGAGTAGATTTGCTGTTTAATTTCATAGCATCACAGCATAAGTCTGGAAAGGACCCTTAAAAGGGTTTTAGTTACCTGTTTTCATTTTGTGAATGAACTGTTTTACAAACCTTCATTCTTCTTGTTTCATTTACCTTGATTTTCAACATAGTATTATGTTGAAGTTGTGATGAAGTCCACTTTGTTTTGATTTTTTTTCCCTAAATTATATTCCTGCTATCTCCCTTTGTTGGGTCTGCATCTGTTACCAAACAGAAAACTTTGTTATTCATTAGATAATGAAGTCATTGTCAAATTATTTGGATGCTTGAAAGAGGGCAGAGGGAGTATGAGCACCTGTAGTCAGCATGGATTTTCAATGACAGATTCACATGGAACATTCACTGGTAATGGTCGCTGTAAGTTCCTGTTTATGCAGCAAGAGAAAATTCCAGGCTGTTGCCATTCTGACATAAACTTCTCTTCTTTCCTCTTTAACTAGGGTCTGATGCTGAAATTGCATATATGAACAACTAAAATACTTCTAGAATGAAAATTCTGTATTTTAAGATTTCTTTATAGACTGATAACCTGTCAGGATTCTGTGATGAGGTTTGAATATCTTGTAGTTATAAGATACAGCATGCTTAAAAATGGTATTGTGATTTGTTTTCTCTATATCATATTACTCTAAAGTCTTAAGGCAGTTTTTAGGATGGATAATCTTAAGAGATTTTAGACAAATGACTAAATATGCATTTGGGTTTAAGGATACATGTAAATTCCTCGATTTCATACGATACTACTTAGCATTTTCAATTGTCTCTTGCTGCTAGAAAGCAGGGGGGTATATATGTGTGTGTATACATATATATACACATATATATATGTGTCTATATATGTGTGTGTGTATATATATGTGTATATATATGTGTGTNTGTATATATGTATGTGTGTATGTATATACACGTATATATGTGTATATATATATGTGTGTATGTATATACACGTATATGTGTGTATATATGTATGTGTGTATGTATATACACGTATATATGTGTATATATATATGTGTGTATGTATATACACGTATATGTGTGTATATATGTATGTGTGTATGTATATACACGTATATATGTGTATATATATGTGTGTGTGTATATATACATGTATATATATGTATGCGTGTATATATACATGTATATATGTATGCGTGTATGTATATACACGTATATATGTGTATATATGTATGCGTGTATATATACATGTATATATGTATGCATGTATATATAGACACACGTGTATATATATGTATATATGTATGCGTGTATATATAGACACACGTGTATATATATGTATATATGTATGTATGTGTGTGTATATATATATATGTATATGTATATATGTATATGATTCTTTGTACCAAAATAAAATTCTGATTGCTCTCTTATCAAAAATTACATAGACCAGAAGTTTCTATGAGGGAAAAAAATATTAAAATGCATCTCGGTTTCTGGCACAGCACTTCATTTTATCAATTTTAAACCTTTGGGTTAATGTTTTCTTACTTTTTGGAGTTTAAAATTTCAAGATGTTTTCTTGAACAGAGCAGAAATGGTATATATAAAAACAATGGTGTTGTCCTCACAGCAGTGCAAAACTCTGTCACGTTTCTATGCATGCAAATCTTCCCCTATACCGTCTAATACTTTTTAATCCAGAAGAGGTGTTAATTTTGCATCATCATTGCTCTTACTCATGATGGCAGAGACAGTGTATTCATTCCTACTGTGTCATTTTCCAGGTAGTGAAGAAAGACCATGTGTTTAAACACATTTAGAACTCCATAGGGTTCAGCAGAAATACTATCAAGGATACCCCATGTCATGTACTTCCTAGCTGACAGAAGTTTTGAGATAGAAACTTCATGTGAAAGTGGTTTTAACATCCATGTTGTGCACAGCATACCTTTTCCAGTCATAAGTCTACTGGTACCTATGCTAGGTTTTGTAGAAGTGCCATCTGTGCTCCTGCACTGAGACATTTTGTCAGTCAACCCTGCTGTTCTGTGAAACCAATTAGGTTCGCGTAATTCAAGTCAATTTCTCTTACAGTGTTTTGTGTAGGTAGTGTTTCAATATAGGAGTACGGTTCTAACCACTGCTCTTGACCTGAACCTGTAAGAAGAGAGAGAGACATAGAAAAGGGGAAGATCATTACATACTATATCAAAAGAATACATGTGAAAGATGAAAGAGGAGAGGTGGAGGAGGTGGAGCCAAGGGATGAGAGAAAAGGATGTGAAAAGAGGAAAGAAAAAAGTCTGTCCCCTGAATATTGATATTCACTACACTAGCAGTGCAAGTAATATTAAGAATATATAAGAGAAAGAACTTAGGTGTTAAATGTCTAGTTCTTTAAAATATAGATAGTAAAATATTTCTTTGTTTTGTCAAATGGTATTAAAAATGAAGGACTTACCAAGGTTCTGTGAAAGTCCTGAGAACAAAATCTGGGAAGCTGAGAAAATGTGTTTAAGATTTTTGAGGAGATAGACAAGTATTTTGTCTAGGAAGGGTAAAAAATACTTAATCATTAAAAGAAAACAAAGCGATCATTTTCAGTGGCATTGTGAGATTTTTGATTCTGAATTGGGGAACTCTTGTAATAGGAAGAAGTTTTTTAAATTATACTTATAATTCCAGCTTTTATTTGCACAAGAAAGGTTTAAGTTAATTTTATATTAGTTCTTCAGTTGATTGCTATTTGTCTGCATGAAAAATCTTTTGTAAGTTGACAGTTCATTTTCTTTTTAGGAAAGTGGGTACTAACTAAGGAGTACATAATTAATAGTGCTGAAAGTGGCAGATGGCTCGATGAAACAACGTACGAATGGGGATATGAAATTGAAAGAGACACCCATTATTCACCTCAAATGCAATCTGCACCTAAAAGATGGCGTGAAGAACTGACAAACTCTAGTGCTCCAGGGGCCTTCCACAGATGGAAAGTTGTCCTCCTTGTTAAGAGAGGTGATAAACGAATGGAATGTATTAGAAGGTAGGAGTTCCATCCCAGCTAATTTGGTCCATAACAACCTCCAGCCATCCAAACTCTGAATTATTTTCATAAATATATTTCCATACTTTTATAATGACATTAAATCTGGAACATCACTGCTTTTCTTGCCTTCATTTAGTATAGTGTTAAAAATAACATGCGTGTGTTTTTATCAAGTGAGCTGCTAACAGAAACTTCTTCATGAGACAAGGTACCCCGATTATTTTGTGTGGGTTTTAGATTCAAATAGTAGCTGGAGCTGGATACTTTATTTCACTTGGCTGGATGACCTGACTTTGTCATATGTATCTGGGCCACACTGTTGCTGGCGTGATCAGTTTTTGTGTCACATTTATGTATTAGGTTCTTTTAGTTCTTAAGATGTAATTTGTTCTAAAACAGATTATTCTGATATATTATAAATACAGGTAGTTTGGAAAGGAAGGACAGAAGTATAAAGAGAAAGAAAGAAAGAAAAAAGAAACCAAATGCTGAGCAAGAATGCTGAGAACATGTTTCTTTTCCATACTCTTCCTACACATTTGGATTCATTACTTTAAATTCCACACCTGAATTGAGAACAGTGCACATTTAAATCATGTTTGCATCTGGTACAGTAAAAGGAACACCTCCTAACAGTTTCAGAGCTTTCCATTAATTCAGATACTGTCCAGCTTGAGATCTTGTTGAGATCCCAGTTAGGGCTGCTCAGGTCTGAGTGTGCCACAGATGCACAGTAAAGAAGGGAAGTGCAGTTAGTCTGTTGGATCATAGCTACATCACAGAATGTATGTCTGTCTGTATTTCATAAAGACAAAATGAGGGCTAATTTAAGTTGCTATCTTCTGATTTTACCAACTGAAAATATTTGAAGTGTGCTGTTTTTTTGGCTGAATGGGAGAATTTACTATGTCCTGGTGCGCTTGTGAAAAATGCTGCTTCTTTTTCTGTGAAAACTGCTTATGTAGATATTCATGATAACACTGTTGAAATGCTGTCTTGCACAGTGCTGTCTGTTTCTATTTCTTGCAATAGAAATAATCTTTAACAGGAACAACATCAGTAAGACAGGTGAACAAGTTTTGTGGAAGATGTTTTTCTCCAGACTGTTTCCCATGCACACTCAATGTGGGGGTCCTTTTAGTCAGTCATAAAACACCAACAGGTAGATATTTTTTGTCTTCAGCAGGTACTGTTTTCAGTCATAAGGGATGCTATAGGTTTGAGGAAACTGTGTCTTTTTCTCTAATATTTAACAACACTCTGCCTTTTATCCCCTTTCTATGCTCTTCCTGCCTTTAATACCTAGCTGTTGGATGGGTAAGTGTATAAGACCAGCACCATTTTCTTTTTATATATCTAGATTATGGAAAATAAAATGTGTATCCAGAATGTCATTGGATCTTATTTTTCCACGTTTTGTTTTCTGTCAGTTTTTCTAAAAGGTAGGAGCACTTGCAGCTGTACAGGTGTGGAAGTTGTCCCTGGGGAAACTGTTATGTGTAATGGTGTCCCAAAGACAAGCAAATCTCTTTTCTGTATAGGATACTGGACAGCACTAATGCTGCGAGTATATATTTCTGTTATGAAAATATCATATTACATTTCAGAAAAGCAGTGTCCCATGTTTTGTTAACTGCTTAATTTATAGGAAAACTTAACTGGAAGATCATAATTTTGGAGTAGATAATGCAATAAATTATAGCTGCTGTCATCGAATTTGATACTTGAAAAGGTACCCATGTGAAACTTTCTATCAGATATATTGGAGATGTACATTGATTTCAATTACTGTCAAATTTTGAAGAGAAGGATGTTTTGTTAAATGGGTTCTTTCATTTTCTAAAGGCTATTAAGTGTGCTTTTATCTTTCCAATGAAGCTTGTGTTGTGCCATACATCTAGAAGCCTTATCAGTTGCACTTGCATGCTTGTATTTTGTGAATTTTATTGTAGCTTTAGCCTGTGTTAATATAATGTAGTAAATACATTTTCCTAAATATGTTCATTTAGAGTTCTTAAAGCTGGAAAGGCAACCATATGTTCATCTGAAGATGCAGAGCGCAATGTAACTCATGTATTCATCAGTGGTAAAACTTCTTTACAAAATAAAAAGTGCCTTTCTGAAGCTCAACACTACCCTTTGCAATATATAGGATATTACCTTTTTCAAGTGAGTAAACTAATTTATTCATTACTGTAAGTAATAAAGTGTTAATAATGGAGGGGAATATAATGAGCCTGAATGTTTTGTGGTTTGATTAAAGGTAAGACAACATTCTGATTCTGGGGCCGTGTGTCCAAGAGATAGGAAGGCTCACAAATGTATACAAATACCTGAAGGGAGGATGCAAAGTAGACAGAACCAGGCGACTGTGTGTGGTGCTCTGTTACAGAAAAATTAGTACAAATGGAAAGTCAGGAACCACTTGGGTTTTTTTGCTGCGAGGCTGATGGAACACTAACAGGTTGTCTGAAGAGGCTGTAAGAGTTTCCAGATGCCATCTCCACATGGTCCTGTGCTAGTGCGGAATTCACTAGAACCAGAATTTTGTGTTACTATTTCCCTTAAGAGAGATGCTCCATGTTTCATACTTGTTTGCTTACCAGATGCACTGTTCAGAAATTCTTGGTATTTTGATCTGCAGCTACTCAAGGGCTTCAGCATATTCATTTAGTGTGGTAGTTTCTCAGACTGTGGGATGACTTTAGTCAACTGCTAATTGAAACTACTGTCTTTGCAAGCAAGTAGGAGCTAAAACAGTGTTTGTTAGCATTTGTAAATCCTTTTCAAAGTACTTAGGTGTCCCCTTAGTAAAGGTATTACAAAAGGGTGAGAAGAAGGTTGGAAAGTCTTCATGTTTGCATCCTGAATAAGACATATAAATGTGGGTTCTTGCTCTAGTGCTTACAAATGAAACTTGTTCAAGGAAGTTGCTCTCATTTGAATCTTTCAGCTAAGATGGACATTTTCATAGATGAATTAATGTAAAATTTTTATGGCTACCTCACCTTTCATTGGTCTCTATCAAAATAATGTGTTGCTTGCTATGCACCCTAAATTCCTCCCAGGTGAGATAACAACTTTCCATCTTAACAAATCCATTAACTTGCACATATCTTTTTTTTGCTTAGATTTCATTAAAGTAACTCATCTCAGAGACCAAGAGAACATTACCTTTCTATTTAAATGAATCTGAAGAGCTCAAGAAACTGCCAAGGCTCCTAGTCTCTTAAATGGAAAAGAATAAAACATAGGCAATCCAGTCACAGCACTCGTCCAAATATATTAAGCTTTATCAAAGAATGTTATGGATATGCTCTTTCCTCTTTGTCCCAGAAGTACTTGGCGTATAATTCATTAGATTGTTCCACCTTCATAAATTTGTAGTCCTGCTATCTGACTGCTACTTCTAGCAAATATAAATCTCATTCCTCCCCTAAACAAATGTGTCTAGGTGATGGATTTAGCAAAATATTCTTTTTAGGGCAACTGAAACTTCACTGATGTTCAGAGTATTCTTGGTGTAATTTTTTTTTTTTTTAACTAAGTCTTTGCTTTATATTTCAGTATTTCTTCTTACTATGTCAGCCTTATAAGTCTGCTGTTAAAATACTGTGTTGGATTGTCATTGATGATATGATTCTGTTAGGCATCAGATCTGTTGCTTCAGGATATTAAAACACAAGCATGATTTTAAGAAGCTAGTCTCATACTTAAACAGTGACTTTAAAAGCTTTGTTGGATGTGTGCTGGAGTTCCTAAATTTTTGCCAAGATTGTACTATAAATTGTTTGAATATAAGTGTTGTAATGAGCATATTGAAACTAACGTGCATGAAGGGCCATAAGAAGTAAAGACTAGTTAATGCGTCAGAGTTCAATTATCCATGGCTCATCAAAAGCTATTTAGAGCTCTAGTCTAGTTACCAAAAATATTTCTTCTCTTTTGAAATGTGCAAGAAATTTTTGTTCTCAGTATTTGTTTAGAGATACAGTTATACACATGCCAAATGCCTTTGTTTTGAACAATACATTTAAGTGAAAATCTGAAAATAGGATGAGACATGTAACTTTTTAAACTTTATCTTAAAAACATGGAAGTCTAAATTTCTTGCACTTTATCATTGCTTGCGCTACTGTGTTTTTTCTCTACTGTTATGTCCCAGACTCAATCCACCCATCAGATTGAAGTGTTTGAAGTTAGACAAGTTACACCAAGCCTTCCATACTTGCTCACAATAGAAAATGGCCAAGGGAATACTTCACCTGTATCTGTCTGATGATTCTTAACTCATCACGCTGCAGGACGAGTCTGTTTTTGTGGTTACCTGTTTATTTACCTTAAACAAACATGGTGTTTTATTCTTAACCTGTGTATCTTTGATGAAAAACATGCATTGAAATTCTTACTGAAATGTATGTTCTCGATCCATTAACTAAATTTTAAAAATTTTTTATAGTTATTTTTTTCAAGCAAAAGTTATTTTGTGAGGTTACTGAGAGTCTTTTCAGAATGAGTTGGAAACCAATTTGAGAAATGCTTCCTCATTGCCTGTGCTGAAGAGGTAGCTGAAAGTGATAGGTGGACTCCGAGAATTAATTACTAGACAAACAGACAAAAATATTAAAGAAAAAAATAAGACAGTAAAACCTACTAAATTTTAAATTACTGATTTGTTTCATGTTTTTAGGCAAGAACTGAAAACATTTCATTGTAGTGATCTATATAAAATGAATAGACAAATTGAAGAAGAAATGCCTTATAAAATCTTTACTACATTTTTGACCAGTTGAAAATGTGTGAGCTCTGGTTTTAGTTTTTGAAAAGTTCTGAGAGAGAATCTGTTATGGAAAAATAGTCCTTGTTTCAACCACAGGGATTGTGACATGGCCTAAAGTCAGTTAGGGAAAATAAATATGGGGAAGCTTACCTTGATAATTCCTATGCTGTGACTTTGTACAGTATCAGTGGATTGTTTCCAAACCAGCAGCTCTTTATCTGACACGATGTAGACCCTTACACAATTACATAAACATATATAGGCACATACAGTTTGCAATACAATATATAGAAACACCTAGCACATAAAAGTTGGTTAGACCTTTAGTTTTGAAACAAAGTATTATTTTTTTGCTCTGCAGAATGAAGTACAAAATCCCAAAGATACACAGATGAACCGTTTCCTGGCTGCACAAGAAACCGACCAAGTCATGTCTAAAATGCAACTTGCTGAAATGAAAAATATTATTATAAAACATATGTATTTTACTGCGGTACGTAACAGCTGATGCTTTCTTAGCATTATATATTTTATATACACACAATTATATATTTTTATATTGCATGAATTATATAAAAAATCTCTTTCATTATAGTATTGAGCTAAAGTAGATACTTTTGATACTGCCTTTTAACTTGAAATGTTTAATAATCCCATATTTACTACATCTGCCATTGGTTAAAATAACACTTAATCATGGCAATTCATTGACATGGGTATGTAGAAAACACGGTGTACTTCTTAAAACCTTGGTGTAAGAGATTAGATAAATAGCAAATATTTTTCTACAAAATGTCTTTGAATTACAGGCTTTCTGTGATTTTCCTGTTACTTAGCTAACTTAAGCTAAGACATTTTTCAAATCATTGTTTTGAAAAGAGCCATTGTTTTATTGACTCACATTTATGTTTTTTATTACAAGTCACAGATCTAATCTTTATAAAATTTCTACATTAGTAGTTAACACTACTATTTCAAGTTAAGAAAAAGGAACTGAATACCTTTAGTTAGGATATATTATGTCTGTTATTAAGGTATAATGATGCAGATGATGGTATCTGGGAGGTTGTTTACACGAAGCACTACAAGTTCTTAGTAGCAGAGAATTAACATTTTATGTCCTCAAGGTACACACAATGTTTAAACATATGATTGCATTTAGGAGACTTATGCTGCTTGAATCTGAGCACCATCAAACGCTACATCTTTTATTAGTGACATTTTATTAAGGCTATACCCCCCCAGACATTTAAAAAATAAATTTGTTGTTAACTTTTCATGTATTTTTTCACACAGCAAGTGCTCTGGTTCAAGCTATTATGTCACAATGTGCAGATGGATTAACCTTTCAGAGATGGTATCTCCTGAGTATAGTCTTATAGGAGATGGGAGTCTCTTATAGTCTATAGTTTAAGATTATTTTAGTAACATGTTTTAGTAAGATTGTAATACTAGGCAAGAACTAAATATATCTATAACAGTAATAAATTTTTACTCCTCCTATCATATTTTTGCATGCAAGAGGAATCCAAAGTTGGCATTTTGCCACAGAAAAAGTGGAAACTTTAATTTTTTTAGTGTCTAATCTAGGAACACTTACAGGTCCTTTCAGAGCAACCACATAACAACGCACAATAGCAGGGGAAAATGGGAAAGAAAATTTGCCGGTATTTTATTCCTTTTCAGTCATTCATCCCTTGTTTCATAATTTAGCCATCCAAAAGACAAATCTAAATAGGCAAATCTAAATGCTGGGTTGTGCTTGAACTATATTGAGCAGAAGATGTCACTTGGGAAGTTTCATGTACTATTTATTGAATATGTTGTCTGGTATCCAGTGTGCAGGTTGACTTTATCTGTTTTACAGACTGTTAAGCACAGACTTATGCAAACAGACCAGCTGAACAAATGCAATCCAGAGGTAAGAATTATTTGAAAAGAGGGCATGTTATGCATATGGAATTTTATTATGAAGTTAGACAAACATACTTTATTTGCAAAATTAGTTATCAAAGAAACATTTGTAGATTTTGGCTATCTGAAACTCTCATAAAGTTTTTGATGCATTAAAGAGCATCATTGGGTCTTGAATGTTGTATGTTCTTGTGATATTTTTAGTACTCTCCCTGTTATTACAAAGAAACTTTAATCCTGCTAGTTAAGGGAACCTTACCTAATAACATTAGGAAAACAAAAAGCAAAGATACGGTAATGTGATTTAAGGCATCTTAAATTACTCAAGCACTGCATTTATACAGAATTTTTAGCACTGCTTTTTCTAGTAGAGACAGATTTTAGCTAGAGGTTATCTCACTGTGAATAGAAACAGTACTTGTTCTTTCAGCGCATGCCTGATACTTCATCATGTAGGTTTCCAGAGTCACCTGAAGTGCAGATTGCGAGTAGAATGCTTTATGTTTTTCATTCCTGTTTTCGTAGTCACTTTGATTTATTTCCTTTTTTGTACTATTCAGTTTCTCTTTTTTATTTTCATTAAGTCAAATAAGTGCCATAAAACAGTTATGGGTCAGAAATAGGTTTTATTAAGTCTTTGTTATAAATACCTGAAATAAATTAATACTTTTAAAATTTTCCTTGTCTATCTATAATATTAAGAGTAAATCTATACACAATGTTGAAATATCACCTTTTTAGTATTCAAAAAGCATTTTATACAGTGGCCATGAGCTACTAGTGCATTTTATATCATAACTTGTGTTACTTAAAAGTTTAAAAGGCAAACACTTAAAATATGTGTTACCTTCTTGTATTTCTTGGTAACTGAAGATCTGGTATCTTCATGAGCCATATTACATAAACAGTACTTGAAATCAGTTTTCTTTCTGATTTCTTTCGATTGACAATAAGGAAGGAAGAAGAAAAATATTTTTAAAACATGAGCAATAAAATACTTTTGTCATTGTCCAACACATCACTGATCTGCAGAGTGCTGTGTGTGTTTCTTTTCCTGAGAAGGTTTGCATTGAAATTTAATCTTGGTATGTAGTTTATTGAATTAATGGGATAAAAAAAATTGCCTTTCTTAACTCATGTAAGCTGAAATTGTTTTTCTCTATTCTTAAGAATAATGCAACATTTTGCTTGGAAATTGTAAGCCTAACTGTAATATTTCTCTTACTGTTCTGTCACTTTTATTGCTTTATGAAATACCCATTGCTAAGCTTTATATGAGACATAACTTCTATAGTCAATATATTTATGGCTTTTATAAGCAGCTCCGGTAAACATTTCCAATAATACTAATGAAGTAAAAGCAAACCTACAAACTAAATTAACACGTTAGATTTGCCTGCTATATTTTGTCATCTCAGTCTGCATCTGCTAAGATGGCTTAGCCCAGCTAAGTGTTCTGTTCCATCATTATCCCAAAAATACTTATTTCTCTTTTGTCAGCATTTCTTCCACATCATGCAATGTAAAAGATGTATTGCACGGACCTTCATGTTTCATTCGTTTCTGCCCAAAGTGCTAATCATTGTACCAGCAGTGCTTCACAAGAAACTGCTGATTCCACATCAGTCAGTGCAAGCCAGTGAAGCTTGGACGGCTTATTAAGTCTCTTCAATAATAGGTGTCTCCTGAAACTGACAAAAGTTTATTGCTTCAGTTTTGTATCATCCTTCTTTACTTCTTAGAAAAGTGCTAAACTATTTTCTAGTTTCTCTATTTTACTTGAATGCTATGCAAGAGGTACCACAGTCTTCCCAAAACGTCTTTGTTTTAGTGTATTTTCAAAATAATGCATCAATGTTATTGTTTCTTCTAGTACAGAATTTTAAAAAAATAAAAGTTTCAGTCACAATATATAAAGCTGGATGCTGGTGTAATCACCAGGTGAAGGTGAATGATAACACGCTTGTACATGCCCAATATATAGTCTTAAATCTTAAATCCAGGCGGCAGAGACATTCTTCTTTGACTGTCATTAAACGGTTTATGATTGCTCTTTAGATGTACTGTTTGCATGCAATTAACATTACAAAAGTATGAATGCAACCATTATTTCCAAAGGAAATTTTAGTGGAGATTTTAATAGTGCATATATGAATGAGAAGATTGAAATAAATGTGAGTTGCAAACACCAGATGCACAAAGACTTGATTAAAAGAAGATTGTCTACATGAGCAGCTTTATTTATTGTTAATGTAATAATGGCTTATATTAGGAATCTGAGATATGAGACATTTACAGAGAAATTAAATATCAAATGCTAAGGTGGAGTTCATTCACTGAGACTTTAGCTGTGATTTAACCATAATTATAATTTCGTTCATGAACATGAATTTTTTTCATGTTTGAACAGAGCTCCTAACATTTTTTATCTTATTACTGTAACATTTTTGGAAGCTATCTAATAGCAGTATATTCTTTAAATTCCAAATCCACAACTGGACTCAAAGTCTGTAATAATTTAAAATTTAAACTAGTCTTAAAACAACTGGGAAGAAATTTAGATTGGATAAAAGAAAAATTTCTCTCTGCTAAGGGTTGTCCAGCTCTGGAAAAGGCTTCCCAGGGCAGTAATGGAGTCATCATCACTGGAGGGATTTGGAAGATGTGTACAAGTGGCACTTGACATGGTTTAGTGATGGGCTTGGTAGTGCTGTTAATGGTTGGACTCAATGACGTTAGAATTATTTCCCAACCTGAAGAATTCTATCTAATGCACACTAAGAGACAGGATTTTTGGCAGAGATCATAAGTCTAAAAGTTATCAGAGACTACAGCAAAAATAAATTTATGTAACTGTTTAACTCCCAGAAGCCCAATCAGTCTGACCCTGCTTCTCTCAGCCTCCTATCCCAGAATAAGGAGAAATTTGAATTTACCAGAGCCTAGGGTGTGTGGTCAAACAAAAAAAAGGTATTTCAAAAGAGAAGTTACCTGGCAGAAGAAATCTGTGCTTCAATTAGCAATACAACTGGCTTGTGCGTCAGATTTGGTTTGAACCTGAACTAGAGGAAAGATGTAAATAGCAATGTGTTTGAGACCTTCAGTAGCTCATTAGTGTCATTAATTTGTGGTCTTTGGAAAACTGAAAGTACAGATAGTAACAGGGAAATTCCAGAGCAGATACAGCATCTTATGGAAGCTATTGCATCTGTCTGGGTTCTCTGAAAGCCATAAAGTTAAGAGTTTTGCTGTTGTGAGTGGCAGAGAATAAGACGCAGGTCCTGTGCCATTAGTATCTTCTTGACTGGAAGGACCCCTTCTGCATGGAAATGAGAGTCCCTTTCCCCCTGGCCTGGCAGGGATGTAAGGTGGTATGGGATAACATCCATGTCTTAGTCACATCCCCTCTGCCTACTGCAAAAATTAATTCAATCCTGGCAGGAACCAGGATATATAATACCAATATTTTACTTGGAGATTTCCTGTGTTAGTTAAGTTGTTTAGTTAAAGGGTTTTTTTAATTTAAGCTGTTTGGTGTTTTTTACAATGCTATCTCGTTTCTAGGTTAGAAGTACTGACTGGTCCAGGGCCACTTGGTCTATACTTCAAGGATTAGTGGAAGAGGACTTACTTGATGATGTGGTCACAGAACTTGCTGCGGGCCATATGTACAGTGCACCTCCTGTGCAACTTCTTCATCCTCTTCTAAAATACGTCCTGTTGGTGAGACATGAAGACTAAAGTATCATTAAAAAAAAAATAAATAGAAGTATTATGATCATTGCTTCTGACCTTGTATTTAGTAGTTTTGAGTGATGCATTCACCCTTCTTTTTTTGCTTATCAATGTGCTTGTAAAAAGGAGAAAGGATTTTTAAATGTTTTTTTTTTTCAATTAGTATTTATTTGCAAGCCAAATAAATGTAATGCTCTAAATATTGTGGAAGACTTGCCCACAAATATTTTTTGTTACTTTTAGGAACAGCACTATGCTAGTTCACTACAGGTAGAGAGATTGATTGAGAAGGTTTGCTCTAAACAGTGGTGCATTCAACTGGAATATCACACAAGAGCAAGTTCTTCTTTTTATCTTTTTTTTTTTTTTAACTAAGTGTTTTTCTCCTTGGAGTTGTGCATTAAACTGCATGTTACTTCAGTGATTAAATTTGGTCACTTGGGATTGCAAAGATTACAGAAAGTAAATAAACTCTTGGTGATTAATGATATTATAGATCTTTGGCTGGTGTGGAGCCAATGTTATTTTCTCATTTTATTACAGGGAAATACGGATACAATATTTTTTGCCAAACTTTGTCATGTTTTTTACCTTGTTCTTCATTGTGAACCTCCCTGGAAGTCTCCATCTATGTTAAAGTATTATTTGGATCTTCTTCAGTGTCCTATCTGTAGGAAAGGAACATGGTCCTTGATTGAGATGCTTGTAAGGTAAGAAAGATTAATGAGGTAACAAATGCAATAGTTATGCTACTCCAAACTCAAGAGACAGCAGAGGAGAAGTTGGCATTCTATTGCATCAAAATCCTGTTTTCAACAGAACAAGTTACCAGTATGTGAAAGTCTAGAATTGTAACAGATTTGGACATTTCACTTTATGTTTCAAGAGGTGTTAGCTCACAGGCAGATGGAATTTTTTTGAAAGAAAAAGAAAAGTATTTTCTTAGCCTTATTCATTTTTAAGAATTATTTCTTACGCTCTTTACAGGATGTAGAAATCTGTGTACTCTTGCAGTTGTTGTGTGTATACATATAGATAAACATACACACACATACACATGCTTATATCTGCAGTTACAAGGCAAATTCAAGGCTTATCTTACCAAACATGAAGTTTTATGTTGTATTTCGATATTAATCATAAGCTTTACCATCTCTTTTGAGGAAGTCTGATTATATCTTACCTGCATCTATAAAGGCAATAAAATGTTTAAGAGCTGTTTAAGTCTTCATCTGGAAAAGAAACTTCATTGCTGTGATAAAACCTTAAGTAACATTTAAATACTTCAATACAACTGTGATTACAGATATGTGAGTGTGTGTGATTGTAAGAACATGAAAAAGAATTTGTCTTTTAATTGAAGTATTTTGTCTTTTAGTACTTCCTGGAGAATGTGAATACCCAGAAGCTGTATGCCTGGTTCTAGTACTCAAAATTCTAGGCAAAAAGTGTGTTTGCATGTTACTTCAGAATTATCTTCATCATCTTTGACAATCTGTAGTCCTGTCAAATAGTATGTTTGAACTGTTATCTGAACAGAAGTTTGTAGGATGTTACCATATCTATAAAATACTACAAAATTACCTTGTTTCTAAAGGATTGTAGAGAAGTTCTGTTCAATGTAGTAATTGTACAATATCTCAAGTAGAGACAGAAAAATGAAATCCAATTAAATTATCTAGTTTATGCTATAATACAAAATCTTTGTCTGGAACACAAAAGCTCAGTCACAAACATGTTGTTTTTTTTTCTTTTGAAAAAAGCTTTAAAACCAGAAAATTCAGCTTTAAAATGTTGATTGTTGCTGGGGAACAAGCTATTTCCTTGTCAAAACAGACCAGATTCAAAGCTGACTTTTTTGCCAATAGATGATCTGTTATTTCTGTCATACAAATGGAATTTTTCATTTTTTATTTTTCAGGTCTTGCCTTTATTGCGAAACAGTTTGTCATAGAGTTACAGTTTCAGGAAGAGAAGATGAACTGAGGATAGTTCATAAAACATTATTGAAGTTTTTCTTCGATTTAGTGAAAGGCGAAGTGGAGTTTCTGACAAAAAGGTGGGGTTTATAGAATAATACATGCATTTATGTACAGCAGCTTGTATCCTGGTTTGTGTATATCCCTGATAAGCTACTGTTCTACACAGGACTTTAGCAATTCCATTTTTATTTCTCAATTCTTAGTTTGTTTATTGTAAATTCATAGGTTTTTTTCCTAATCATGTTTTAAGACCTTTTGTTTTTTCCATCCTGTTATTTCAGTAAGCATTTAATTTTGATCATTAAGTGGTATTTTTAGATTTGCGGTACTTCACTATTTATTCTTTAAGGTAGACAAGCAGCATTTTGCATATATTGATTCATATGTTTTGTTTTTTTAAATTCAAGTAACTGTTATCTCCCTATTATCTTAGGGAGACAATTACCTTTCCTTGGCTTATGAAGTATAAGAGAAGTCTATATATAGACTACATATTGTCTTTACTTTATGTAGATAGTGGCACGGTATTAGAATCCCCCAGGTCTAACAGTAATAGTTATCATCATTGTACTTACTCTTCATCAGAAATTGTGTCTGATCTTTCCATAGGTAAAAATCGCCAAATCTGTGTGTATTTTGAATGAAGACAAGGTTTCTGTCTGGTAACTATAATAATCAAAGCAGCATAAAGCTTAAGGTTTTTTCGCTTTTTTTTTTTTTTTTCACAGTTTGGTTGAAGGAATGAATTCACAGCAGCAACAAGTCTTGCCACAGACAGTTCTTCTGAAGACATTCTTGCTTGAAAGTGGAACTGCAGTGCTTTTTACCAAACACATAAATATTCTAGCAGATTGGGTCATATTTTCCCATAGAGAATTGAATGGAAAAAATGATGTGAGTGTGAATTTTATACTTTAAAATAATGAAGACTCACATATTTTTTAAGGCGTCCCTTTGTTCATTCTTTTGTGAGGAATTATGTGTATCACAGCTGCTTGTTATAGCTGTCTTTTATTGTGAAGCATGCTGTTTTTTTGCTCCACTAAAAGAAATGAATTGATCCATAAGATTCTTATATAGATATGTAGAGAAGAAACGAGTCATGAGTAGCTTGTTGGCTGCATTCAGATGTTCACATGCCCTTACCAGCAGGTGTTACTGTAGTTATTAGAGACACCAGCTTAACACATTCTCTCAAACAATATGGTGTAGCAAAAGAAGTGATTATCTTATTTTACAGTGACAGGATTCAGGAAATGTTTGAAAGAGAAACCTCACAAAACTAATACTTTTTTTGTTGTTTGCTATAGATACGCATTTACTGTAATAAAATGCCCTGGTTTTCTTCCTAAGTCTTTTAGTTTCATTTGGTACATTTCCTAGACTTTAGCATAAAAATGGAATTGAAGGCAACTTAATTGCTATTCTGTGACCTGCTGACCAGCAGGACATTGACCTGAAAGATACTAAGTGTCCTCTATGCCACCTATTTCTTTTCAGAAGCAAGAGGCCTTGTAAAACATCTTTGACTTCTAGATTATCACATGAAACCTAACTGCTGTCTTTGCATTCTCTTTTAAATTATTGTGAGAGCACAGAATAGGTACTCCATTCACTTTTTCCATATAGTAACAACAATAGAAAATCAAGTATTTCAGGGAGAAAAAAACACTTTCAATGTAATACCTGGTAGTTATTCATTATGCTATGAAAGCAGAAAGATTAAATGTGATGAGAGCTTCACTCATCTTACCTAGCCAGACCTCCTACCTTTTTTGTGGGCTATCAAAGCAAGACATTGTGAAACAGTGCTGCTTTTTATCCTCGGTCAAGATATTTTAAAAGTGCCTAAAATTAGGCTTTTATACCCATATTTATATTTAAGCAACCTATATTTTCAAAGCTACTGAGCAGCAAGCAGGCTTACATGCAGTTGGTGTCAGTAGCCATTCTGTTTCTTTGCAAAATGACACTGCTTTCATATTTTTCCTGGTGTTGAATCTGCAGTTTAAGTGTAGGTATCATTAAGTTTTTTCTGCTATGCCTTCCTTTGACAGGTTCCAGCACTGTAAGCCATGCCTTTCTCATAAACCTTTCTTTGCATTGGCAGAATAATCACTTTTGTCAGACTGTACTACATATATGAAAAATAAGCTTAATCCCCCCCACACAACGTAAACCGCAGAGATCTGCCTCTTGTTTAGATAATTGTCATTTCAGCACCATGTCTGCCTGGATGCCTGTTGCTTTCTCACTTTGATCTTACGCACTGTAGTGTAAACTATCCTACAGAGATGAATTCTAGCCTTAAAAAACAGCTTTTTGCCTCATGATATCTGTAGTTTATTATGTTTTTACTAACAGCTTTGTTCCTCATATTTATTTATCTATTGCACTTTCTTTCTCATTGCATTTTTGGCAAAAATAAACCAAAATACCACAATTTTACAATCCAACTCCTTCATCCCTTCATTCACTCTCAATCTTGTTATACTAAAACTTGATATTTTCCTGTATTTTCAGAGACTAATTTTAAAATTCCATTACACGGTTTAAAACGTCATTCAGAAAATCAAAAGAGCGAAACCTCCCTATCTGTACAGACAGAACAGCGTTTTCTCCTTCCTTTTTCTATCATTTCAGAGATAACATAAATAAATACACAGTATTTCCATGTCATTAGAGGTAGCATACAGGGTGAAAAGTTGTCCTTCCCGTCTTCAGTTTGAAGGTGTGAGTCATTGTTACCAGTTTTGCTTTTTAAAAGCTGTTTGCTCAAGAGGTAACAAGAAGCATGTAGGGCCATTCAGAAACCTAAATTTAGGATTTTAGGTATTGTTACCGTCTGCATGTGGTTTGTAGCACATTGTGAAGGGGTGACCATATTTCTCAGTGCACCTAAGTGTGTTAGCTTGTGGGAAGAAATAAACAAGTCAGTTGTAATATACCAAATTTCTGTCCAGTTCTTCAGTGAAAATACCTATAAGTGGAAACAGATGAATAATTTAACTAAATTCTTTCTCCAAACATATCTAATATAATATTTTCTAACTGTTAGAAGTGGGCAGTTATTAAATTTTTTAGCTTTTTAGAATCAGATTCTCTCTTTTTGTGATTCAAAGAGATTGCAAAAAGTGACCGCAACAAATGACCGCTAGAGTGCAGGGAAAATATCTATGTAGGCTTCCTCTCTTCTAGTGCTGAGTTGTTGCAAAATTATGTTTTATGTATGTATGTAAACACACCATGTAAAAAGAGCAGTCCGGAAAAAGAGAAAAACAAAGCATGAAGTTGTGTGCATTTGTTCTCTGGAGTTAGAATTTGCTGTATTTTAGAAGTAGCAGAATAAAAATAGTGACAGGAAATTGGATGTCCTCACTGGTTACTGGGTTAATCTATTGGGACAACTTAATGGAATAATATTGATACACTATTCTTGTAGTTAAAAATGCACAGCCAAAGAACATAAAATATTTCCTATTATTTGGATTCTTCAAATCAATTTTGAATATAATTCTAAAATAAATTAACATTTATTGTTTGTTATATTATTTAAACAGGTTTGATTGTGGGAATTCCTGGTCAAAATTCCTTTAATCAAATGTCTTGATTCAGTTTTAGAATTTACCACGGAGTGTGTATGTTGCTTGTAACACTTTTAGTTGCATTGAGCTATTTCATGATTTTTCACAATGTCACAGAGGGTATCAGAAATGCTTTTCATACCTGAAAATACTGGTGGGGATTTAAAAAAAAAAAACTGTCAAACATAGCCTGACAAAGAGGTGACAAAGGCATTCATTCAGGTTTTTAGTTGCATAGTGGTGTAGGATTCGTGTGGTGTAGAACCAAATGTCTTTCTGGTCTGTCATTTGCAGTAGCTTTTTTGGATGTATGTTTTAGGCTTTTGTGGAGTACTACATTTACAGCACATGAAAAAAGAACTGTTCTTTGGAGTTCTAAAATAACTCAGTAATTCAGAGTAAAAAAGTTAAAATTAATTTTCCTATAAGGACTTTCATGTGTAAAAACACACTGTGAAACTTCTGCCACTGTAGCACTGTGTTTGACTTGACAAAGCATTAAATGGAACAGCAATGTAGGAATTGCATTCCCTAAGCTAACAGATATCAGCTGAAGTGATGTGACCTTTGTATGTTAACACAGTCAATAGCTTCTTCCCACTTCTATGCTTTTCTTAGTGAGATAGCTTTGATTTTCAACAATAAGAACAAAGAAGAGAATTCTGAAAAGAGGTTTCACTGCATCTTACTTAATTAGATGTACATGGTGTAGTGGGTTGATCCCAGCTGGCAGGTAAGTCCCCACCCTGCAGTGGGTTGAGGGAGAGAATCAGAAGGACATAAATTTAAAAATGTATGATATTATTTAAAGACAGTTAAGTAAGTGAAACAAATACGTACACACAAGCAAAGCAAAATAAGGATTCCATTCAGTGGTTCCCATCAGCAGGCAGATGTTCAGACAGTTCCTGGAAAGCGGGGCTTTATAAAACATGGCCATTATTAGGCAAGGCAAACACCATCACTTTGAGCATCCTCTCTTCCTCCTTTACACAGCTTTTACTGCTGAGCACAATGTTTAGAAGGCCTTTGGTCACTTTGGGTCATCTGTCTTGGCTGAGGCCCCTCCCAGCTTCTTGTTGTAGGAGCAGAGTGGGAAAAAAGAGGTCTTGGCACTGTCGTACATGGTAGCAAATTCCAAGTTTAATGGAAATACTTGGGGCTTTTTCCTTTTTAGTACTGCATGTGTTTTCATTACTGTGTTTGTATTGTTTTGTGGTTGAAATTGAAAATATTTTTAACATGGTAACATTTAAACATTTTTAGAACATGCGATTCTTTCAGGAAATTAGACCAATTCCCCTCTTCCTCCTTTGTACCATTGACCCATTTATTTAAAATGTTGAGGAGAAGCTCTTGGTTTGTCCTACCCTTCTTTTATCAAAATGCCAACCAAGCCTACACTAGTTGGCAGTATCTGGTTTGTCTCGTCAGCATGCAGAGATACTTGGCTGGGCAAATGTAGATGCAACTGAAGTACCAGCTACATTTAATATGCACTATATATCTGACTGTGAAAAATTATTAATACTTTTAGTATTAACAGTCATTATTTCAGTCTGCCTTCAGCCCCACCCTTTTTTTTTAAAGTATTTCATAAAGGAACTATGATAGTTATTTAGAAACAAGAAAGAGAATGTAAATACTTGTGCTTTACATCTGTATCTACCTCAGATTATATCTGTGTCCTTGATCCTGTTACTTTACTTTTGTTAAAATTGTGCTTATTTGCTGTGTTAGTGAAATTTATTTCCAGCAAAGAATTATTGGTGGAATTATATTATTCACCCAGTATTTTGCTTTGGCGTCCAGTGATAAGAGGTATGCATATTTAAGGGAAATTGAAATGCATTTCAGATATTTTAAATTGTTCTTCAGTTTCTGTTCCTGAATCCTCAGAACATAGGGAGTGTAGTGTACATTTTAGGTATTTAAACTTTAGTTGAAAAATTATACTTTCAGGTTTTTGACATGCCATATCTGTGTTCTCAGGGTTTTTTTAATTATAAGATTTCACAGTTCATCTATAATAAAGTGTTATGACATAATAAAGGAAGGGGCAAACCAAATCAAGTAGATTTTAAGAGAGTAAGAGGAAGTTGGCGTGGAAGCAATTTTGGAGATGACATTCATAGCAGATTTTGTCTGGCCAGTTCTTAAAAATCTTCAGTAATGGAGATTTTGCTTCCATCTCACACCATGTTTATTTGTAGTTGTGTTTATTCCTTTTGAATGACAAGTCACTGTTAACTGTTGGACAGTATTTGTGTAGTTTTTAACAAATTACTTTATAATGTTCTTATTATTTATGTTACGTCTATGTCACAGCTCTGTTGTTCATATGTTTGATTTATTGATGCTCAAACTGGTTTTAGTACTTTTCAGCTCCTATGGAATCCTAGTAAATTATTTTAAACCGACCTTGAACGTATTTTGTTCTCAAAGGAGCATCAGACTAACCATTGACTGTAGTGTGTACACATTCAGTCCAGTGTGTCTCTTACCCAAAATTGTCCAGTTTCAAGTACTCATTATCTTTCACGAGATGCCATATATGAATTGGTGCTCTATTGTAACTGTAGTAATCCTCTGGTAGAGCCCTAGGTCAGATGAATTTCATGTGTTCCTACTATGGTGTCTGTGTTCTTTCAAGCTATGCTTTCAAAACATCTGCTGGTACATGTGGTCAGAGGAATAACTTATTTCAGTGTAATTTTATAAAGTATTTCTACATGGCTCAGAAAGGTATGTAGGTAGACGTGACCTTGCAAAGACTAACTCAGACACTAAAAACACTGCTTTATCTGACTAGTATTGATTAAGTTCTCACATGGGTGAATAAATGCTTTCATCTATCTCATGGTGGTGTCTGGATAGCTAAATTCGTGTGTATTGTCCTGATGCCTACTGAAGAAAATACACTTCAGATTTCTTTATTTGTTCATGACCATTTTCACAGGATCACTGAATAAGCTGAGTTGGAAGGGACCCATAAGGATTTTTTTTGAGGGTATGTGTGTGCGTGTGTGTGCCTGTTCAAGGTAGAAAATGGTAAGGCTAATATTCAAAAGTATGTTTTTTTCCTAAATTTGCAGCTGCTCATGTCTTTGGAATTTTGGGTAGCTGAAAAAAGTTTCCTTTTGCAAAGTGACTGCCAAAGTTTCTTCTGTGCAGGAAACTAACACTTGGCATCCTTTTCCTTTTTGGCACAGACATATATAGTCACAAAAAAGAGCTTTAATTTCATGATGACATCTTCAGAAAAAGGCAGTTCTAATAGAGCAAGGAGAAAAAGATCCCTGTAATTGTCAATTTAAACACAAGGTTAAATGGAATAAGTGCACTACTTGCAATCTTATGGTTAAACAAAACCTAATTTAAAAAGAAATCACATTACAGTTGTACTTGTAAGCTTGGACACCATTTTGCATATCGTTTTAGATTATGTTTTCATAGAACCATTTTTTCTCCAAATCTTAATTCATATGGCATCAGTGATACTAATTTTGTTGATCTGGCTGCAACAGTTAGCTTTTGAGCAGAAGAAGAAAGGCCAGCGAAGGACTGACAGCAGCAGAGTGGGCTTTTATGTAAGGAAGTTCTCTGTTATTTCTGGTACGTTATCAGTGTGAATTATATTACAGATCGATAGATACACCTTTTTTTTTTTGTTTTTTTTTATATTTAGGCTTTCAGAAGTGAAGTTGCTGGTCTATTAAATGCAATTCTTGGAACTGTAGTGGACTACTGGATCATCTCAGGTTTGCTTATGGACAGAAATGTGTTTCATCAAGTACCTGATTTGGCACATTACCTTGCCATTTCATGTGAGGGTAAGTGTTTGCAAGGCCTCTCAAAAGTCTTCTAATTGGATACACTAAGTCCTAGTTAAAATTCTTGGTTTAGTTTGAAATTGTTCTTTACCTCCTGTTGCAGCTATGCACTGCATGGTGTGTACATATGCAGGAAACCATTTTATTTTGTATGTGTCTGTCTGTGTGTAGCAAAGATTGAATAGGTTGAACAGGTTTTCTTATTAAAATCCCTCTAAAAAAAGTTTAAATGTTGATGTGAAAGCAAGACCACGCAGCCTGAGGTAGAAAAAAAAATCTTTGGAGCTCTCTTGTCAGTTTAGGAGAAGCTTTAAGCATATCATAATAGACCTTCAATTCAGACCAGCAATCAGATACACCTGCAAATTTTACTCGAGCAAATTTTATCACTCCAAGGAAATTTTATAACTCCAGAAAATCAAAAGATTGCTAAAGACACATCCACCATAAGTCTAAAACCTACACTGAACTGTGTGACTCCTACAACTTTAAATTAAACATTTCAATGTCTTCTTCCAAATCCTTGGACTTAATGGAGGGAATGGGAAAAAATTCCATTCAGTCCCATGAATTTCTGTAGTTCCTCCTCATTAAATACACTAGGTAAACAGAAATGTCAAAACTCAAATAACCATTGTCATTTAACATGGAATGTCAGTTGAAGTATCTGTACTTTCAGCAACAAGGAGTTGAGGAGCTTGAAAGACAAAAAAAAATTATCTCAAGAAAAGTATTGAATTATTTTAATTTAAATTTCAAAATTAATTCCCACCAAAGCTTCTCCTGACTCCTTTTCCAATCATCATTTTCTTTCGTAACAGGTATATGTAAGCTTCATTTAAAGTGTATCTGCCTTCTACCTGAGCACTCAGGAAGAACCATCATGAAAAGAGATTAAACTAAAATCTTAATCTCTGGACAATTTGTTCCACTCCAGTCTTACAGAAAGCAAATTATGAGAACTTTTATAGGCTGACACAGATCTTAGAAGGCCAAATCAGTTTGAACTTTATAGTGTTTAGATCTATGGAGCTTTTAGTATGTGCCTCTCCAATGGATTGTGTAGCCATCATATAATAGTGGCAATCTTGGACATATATTTCTGTAAGACTTTCTTACTTTTCTATATACAAAAACAGAAAATGAGAACAGGATTCAGTCTGTTTATAAAGATTATTTGACCCATGCCATTTGATACAATCCGCAGCACTTAAAGCAAAATTGTTGAGAGTTTTTCTAAATTCAGTTATACTTAGTGTAGCAAACATCTGTATTCTCAAAGTTGGGTTTCTGTTTTGTTTGAGTTTACAGATCAGTTAATTTATGAGCACTTCTTAACAGAACAGAAGGTTCCCTCAATAAAGTAAAGATTTCCTTCCTCATTGCAGATGTTGCTTTCCATTACAGTTGTTACTTTGACAAAATTATTTTCTTAGAATCAAAATACAAATTCTTACCATTGTAAGAAAAAAATCAGTCTTTCTGTCTTCTTTTCCAGAACAGAGGTAGGTCAGACATATGCCTGATGTATATTGAGACATGTATGGATATGTAAGTTCCTCTGCCACTGTGTGGAGCATTTTTTTGAACAGTATTAGCTATTTGGTACATTTGAATGGGGTTGCAATTTGCTTGTGGTGACTTACAATGTAGAACTTGTAGGTCACCCTGTATTACTTGCAGATTTCTTGTTCATGTGTTGTAACTCTTACCTGAATTTTAGTAATTCTTATGGAGAATAAGCTTCTGAATCTGCAATAGGAGCAAAAAGCCTGGAAGAGCTATTTTCTATATAAAGAGGTATGTAGATTTCTGTATTTTCATTTTTAGGCTTACTTTATTTTTTCCAATTGCTTTTATCCAGATTTTTCTGTATGTCAATTAGAAATGTTTATTTGTGCCATACCATCCGACTGGCTTCAGCTGTTTCTTGCAGAAGCAATTTTCAAACAAATGTGTTTACAGAGGAATATTGCTGTTTCTAGAGAACCTCTTTCTCTTCAGAAAATAGTAAGTAACTGTTTAATAACTTACCACACTTCAGTATTTTACAAGTAATTTGGTTCATAAAAGTCTTGAGATACATCTTTTCTTTGTGGTCTAAGGTCATGCTTGTTGCTTGCATTGTCTTTTCATATGTTACGCTGCATTTGGATTTATCTTTGCCTGAGATCTGGGTCCAGAACAATTCGTAAGACTTTTCTTCCCAGAGAAGTTGTCACACCTGGTATCTGTTTACATGCACTTATCATGAAAATGACACAATGCAACAACACTGAAAGCTTTTAAAAATAACTCCTGATGTGATGATTGCAGTGTTAGATTTGTACTTAAGGAGATTGCCAAATATAGTGTGATTTCTCTTGGCTTCCTTTTCCTTCAGGGTTTTGGAAGAGATAGGTCCAGGCATTTGTTACATAGAAGATTTTGTGGTTTTGTACCACAGTGTTTTCCTGTGAATTTCTCCTCTTAGAAACTTTTTCCTACTTACAAACCTTTACCTGCCATCAAATCACAATTTGTGATAGTTGGTGAGGAAAAATGCGGTAAAAGCTGCAAAAGAAATTCTCAAAGCCATGACTGCTGGCAGGATGCAGGCAAATCAGGGCGATCACATGGTAATGTCCTGCCCTAATTTAGAGTCTCATTTCAGTAATCTTAATACTAATGACTAAACAGAATATGGAATCCATCGCTTTTTGTCTATTCTCTACTATTCTACAGGTAGAGTCACAAAACCCCAAATTCATACCTTTGTACATTTCCCATACATAAGTTTTCATAAATTTTACAGGAATTTATTGTGAAGAGAGCTCACTGTTAATACAGCATGTTTAAAGAGAGGTTGAACAAAAGACTGTCAGAATTCTTAACATAGACCAACTGCATAGCTAATATTTTATTTATATTGCTACATATAGAGCAGAATCACTACTTTCAGTATCGGCATGACTACTGATCACTCTCTGCAACTACTTATAAATTTTTACAGTGCTTGAAACAAGTCTATGTGCTTTTTGTAGTTTTCCTTAGTATGACCGAGTCTCCTTTTTCATTCCATACGGTAAAAATTAGCTATCATCCAGTTTTGCCAGTTCTTCTCATACAGCATCTTATCAGCTAGGCTTTTCTCTATGTTCAACAACTCCCTGGTGGGTAAATATGCAGTGAAGGTGCAAGTAAGGTGTCCTTCACCTACTGCACATTGCTTGCAAGATCTACAGTGAGCTACTAAATACTCAAAGCCTTCCTTAATACCTTTCTTCAAATGTGATTGTTGGGTATTTGATGAATCCCCCTCACTGGCCCTTTTTCCTATGCTTTTGCCAAACTGCAGAAACTTAGATGACTTTTTAAAATGGGCAGTATAAGTGGGTTTGAAACTCTGTATAGCATCTACAACAGCCAAGGCTGTCCTAATAAAGAGAGAGCACTTAAGGGATAACTGGCGTACTGCTTTTGCAATGCTCAGAGACTTAATCCAACCCCTCATCTCAGAAGAGATGAGAGAGTGGAGTATGCCTTTAACCAAATTGCTCCCTGGTTTGGGAGCGGGAAGTCTGTAAGCACTTTGTTTTATTACATGAAAGTCAATTCACCATACTCGAGTCTTATGTCCAGCAAAAGAGGTCCAGATTTTCTCAGCTGCCAGAAACCTGAGAGAGGCCTAGAACTTCCCATTTTCTCTCTCAGATACAAGCCACTCACTGAGGCCATGTAAAGAGTGGAATGCACAGGAAAGGAATGCAGAGGAAATGAATGCAAAGAGAAATTGAAACAATCTAGATGTACAATCATTCAGGGATCAGATTTTTAAAAATTTAGATACAGCAAGCTGTGGGTCATAGATGAGTGCTTTGCAGCAAGTGCAGCAAAAGAAAATTTCTTCATTTATAAAATGTTACTTTTGCAACAGGTCTGTTCCTATTCACCTGCTTTGCGAGAGATAGGGATGTGTAAGACAAAGATATACAAAGCAAAGAAAAAGAAAATAGGGCAACAGCCATGCCCTGAGTCTCAAAGGACATTACAGATGCTAAATGGCGATAAGCAGAACCAAGTCAAAGTGCTGCCTGATCTACCGTAAGTAATACCTATAACATCACCAATTTTATTCTGCTTTGGGGGACAGCTTCTGACCTGACACATTTCTTGAACTTTATGTGACCTGTTTTGTTGTCTACAAATTACTTCAACTGACAGAAAGCTCCATTGTAGGCCTGTAACACCTCTGGGCTGGGGTTTCCCCTTTTCTCTTTGATCATCAATTTCAGTGTACGTGCAGACCTGATGTAGTTATATTTGTCTAATATTAAATTTATAGGGTATATACAGAAGTTCACTCTTTGTAGAATTACCTTTAAAGAAAGTTTAAAAGTGGGAATCCTATTTGATTTATGTTTTATATACAGTTATAATTAAATGGCATAGAAATTATATAATTAAGGTGTTTCATATAGTAAAGCATTATATAATTAAGGCAATGCTGAATTGGATAACTCTAAGTATTCTGTTTGGACACATTTAGAACCATTAAGTACATATACATTAAATTACAATATGAAATAATTATTTTAATTGTGTCCCCTTGGCTCTCTTTTCAGTGACTTAATCTCTAATAAGCTTAGAGCAAAAGCAGAAATTCAGACTGCACACACCAAAGAGAGTTACCTTTTGGCTGAAGAGGTACACAAGAGGAATATTAAAGGTATTACATATATCTAATTTATGTTTAAAAATTTAAAGTGGTCAGAATTTATAGTTTCATGTTTCAAAACTTGTCCTGATGAATGCTGAACTGAAACGATGGCTTATGCCCAAGAATTATTTTCTTATCGTCCACATTTCTTTTCCAATGCCTATTTAAAAGGAGGAATTATATATATATATGGTAAAATAAAGTTGCATTCTTCATTACCCTCCTCCTCCCATACATTAAACGTAGTTTGTGTGAGCTCATTCCAGTCTTGCCTGCCTTTCCTAATCCACCTCAACCTGTGCTTGGTAGGATCAACGTCTTCTGATTTGCAAGTATAATTCAGTCTTCATTTCTCTGAGTCCTAGACATTTTGTGAACAAAGACTGAGGAGTATGCTGTGTTACATAGCTGTTTAAAGCATATGGACTGTTTTCTTCCAGGCGTTCAGCCCAGACTATGAAAGGCACTTGGCTTTTGTTTTAACTATACTGGAACTCGCATACCTAAGGAATAAAACAGCACTGCAGTAATTCATTCAGTTCCTATTTATTGCACAAGTTTAATAAATTGTACTTTGCATGAGGCTTGCTTTACTGCAGAATTACTTGCTGGAACTACTTTTTCATCATCATCAGAAATTTACCTACAACCCTATTAATATGACACCCAGGAGAAGACTCAGAAAAAACTGGCAAAAGCAAGCTGGAATTGTTCAATAAATTAAAAACAGAATTGTATCACAAATGCTGAATGACAAAAGAAGACCTTATCCCCTTTAAAGGTTTAAAAGAACTTCATTAACAGAGTCAGACCATACATTTTTAAAATTGGTTCCCTATGTTTTTATTGCTTTTGCAAGTAAAATCGATGTGAATTATTACATCTGGTTTCTACAAAGAAAAGTGAGCTGAAGGACTGTGGTGGGGGGGGGGAACCAAACAAACCAATGCTGGTTTTTTTTTCCTGTTCTCCCCTGCTAAAATTGTAAGTAGTGAAAGAATGGGTAGGGAGCTTACAGATTTACATAGTAAAGGTATTAATACAACAAAATGTTCCATGTAAATCTGACTACAAAAGCTAAGAGATCTAGACTAAGATATCTTGAATATCTAATATGTTTGGTTCATCCTGGTATCAGGATTTTCCTCTGGCTCTTGTTCAAACCTAATCAATTATTGAAAAGAAAACATCATTTAGAATGTGTCTGAAGTTTTTATTATGCAGAAGCTAGTGGTGTCTTTATATACACAAGCAGCAGCAGCAGCTCTCAGTTGTTTACTGTTTAATTTTTCACACTTATTTCAGCTGTATATGGTACTAAGGTTTGGCATTTTTTTTTCCCAGGGACGATGACTATTACTACTACTATTATTATTATTGTTGTTGTTGTTTCTACTTCCCTCTTTCTCCCCTCCTTCTCTACTGTAGTAAAGTCAGTCTATTGAGAAACAGCAAACCATCTGCTAACGGATTTGAAGTTTTGATTTATACTTGAGTGTGTAGAGGTACTCATGCTTAGCCACAAACATTCATTTGAATTAAGCTGTAAGTGCTGTGTAAAAAGAACCATACATTTTAATGTAGGTTCATGAATACATTTAAGGAAGGGTAACTGCACTCTAAAGTTTTATTGCGTCAAAACCCAGTATTTTTTAGTGTTTTGTGATCACTTTATGCTTTTATAGTGTGATTGAAGCTTTAAACCTTGAACTAGAGGGGAGATAATTCCTGCATTAAACCATTTGCAGAACAATTTCATTGCTGGATCTCTGGTGGAACAGAAGCTCCGTGGGGTTTTTTTCTTAAAAGATGTTTAAACAGGATAAAGGAAAATCTTACTCATTATTGAGTTTTCTGGTACCTAACCAGATCTCCTAGTTCCAGGCCCTTTGATTATTTTCTTCAGTTGCTATCTTGCCTAGTCTAGTGTAATCTATTAATTTTTCATGGTAGGAGAGACAGCCCTGCATAAAGCTTGCAGAAATAACAAAGTGGAGAGATTGATTCAGCTTCTCTCTTTGCCGGGAACAGACATTAATGTTAGAGGTAAGTTATCTGTTTTTCTCTGCAGAACTAAGAAATTAAGACACATAAAGGACTCTATTAGTATCTGTCTGGTAACAAGTTTGTATTTATACTATCTAAAACTCTTTCTTTTTAAAATTACACAAAATGAGGATTTGACAGCAAACATTAAGGTAAGATGAATTTATAACTGAAGCGTATTTTAACATCACATTTTCTACTGATTATTAAAAATTCAATTTTTTTCAGATGTTTTTCAATAGAATTTCTTGTTTTGAAATTACAAGCTGTCATTCCAGCTGTAATGAATACTAAAAAAGTAAAATTTTTTCCTGTCTAATGAATGACATTATTAACATTTCAGTGCTACTTCTGCTGTTTTAAAACTTCCCTTGATTTATAATTCAGATTATGCTGGCTGGACGCCTTTGCATGAAGCCTGTAACCATGGTAGCACAGTGTGTGTCCGTGAAATTCTGGAGCGTTGTCCAGAGGTAGACCTGCTCAGTCAAGTGGACGGGGTGACTCCTTTGCATGATGCACTGTCAAATGGACATGTAGAAATTGGCAAGCTGCTACTTCAGCATGGGGGTGAGTGCGTTTATACTAAACTGGTTTAGGGAAATTATCCACTGTTCTGAATCCATATGAAGTTCTCAGTGTTGTTCTTGGTAGCTTCATAAAATACAAATTTATTATGAAATATTTTAAAACATTTTCAAGCCAAGCTGGTTTGTTTACAATAAAAATAATACTGCTTTCACACTTATCTTGATCATCTGAATATGAAATTAACCCGGATTTCCACATGTTTTTCCAATATGGTAATGTTTTTATCCTGCATTTTACACCATATGCATTGCAACTAAATTCTCCACTAATGAAAGTAAAGATTACCTATTCACCAATCAAGGCTAAGTATTTTCTATTTTTTTGATCTATTTTTACCACAGCACGAAAACAGATCAGTTAAATCTCTATATATTCATGTATTTCAACATAAATTTTTTCAGCATTTGTGAAAATTAATGTCATGGTCTCTGAAGAACACAATTAGGTTGGTAATTAGTTTAAGAAAGTAATCAATGTTGTAATCGTGATAACTGCTGTTTAGGGATAATAGTGGGAGGGATGCCTTAGTTTCTAAAAAAGGTACTTTGCCCCTAGGGCAAGCACACAATGTTTTAAACAATACTTTTTGTTCAGAGACAAGGTATTTGTATCCTGAAGTATGTACTGTATCAATGTATTTAATTTAACATGTTTTAAAAAAAACCCAAATATCCACAAAGAATGGTCTTGGACAGCAACTCTTCCTTCTTTTAAAAAATTTACTAAAATGAGTGTTTGCAGTATCTATACCATTGCCCTACTATGTCAGTGTAAACTGTGGTTTATATGCCAAGTCCAGATTCTTTCAGTAAAAATCATTCTGTGTTTAGCTATGAGGCAGAAGAGAGTATTTAGACAGCGTATTAATTAAGGTAGAGAAACTAAATTTTAATACATTCTTGGCATATGACCCTCTGTATTTACAGTCTTCTCCTGCCCCCTAAAGGCTGTGTCTGTGTCTGTTGTGCAAGCACCAGCCCATAATCAATACATTCCTTCTGCAGTTCTACCTCTTTTTACTGAGTATCAGTTCTGTGGCTCCCAGGTGTTTTATATCTCTACTGAACTCTGTCACCTTGGCATCTAACATGCTAAGGCAACACCTGGGCTCAGTTCTATCAGTTGAAGTGATGCAATAGCCAGTATTATAGAAAGCCTAGCTCCTCAGTGGAAATGGCATTGCATTGACAGATGTGCGTTTTTCCTAGCTGTTGTGAAGAACAGGTAGTGGATGATCTTGTTATCATGGGGGAAGAGCTCTACTTGCCCTTGCATTCATCAGGGTTTTCCAGCAAGTGTAAGGCTGTGTGTATCTTTATTTTTGCCTTTGTCACACTCTGAGTTATGGCCTGTCAAGTAACTGACAAGCCCATGGTAGAAAGCATGTTAACTATTCAGTGTGAATTTACTAGGCTCAATAATTTAGAACACATCTCTCTAAAAACATACCTACTTTCTGTCTCTAAAAGCCTTTAGCTTGCAGAAGTTAATGATACTAAATAATCAGTAATAATAGTACAGCTTTAATCGGAGCAAAGTTAAAATATCTCTTATGGATATGTAATGTGAGAGTTTACCTTTTGTCATTAAAATATATTTCTGAAGAATTCATGTTAATAAGACATCATTACTTTAGCATAGTAACACAAATTTATGTAAAAAGATTCCTGATGTGTTCATATTTGAAAAACTCTTGTAGTGTCTTAACAGCCTTCATTTTTTCTTGCTGATGCAGCATTTCTTAAACTTCCCAAGAGATGTGTAAGCTATTTAAATATTAATAGGTCTCTTGTACTAATAAACAGGAAATACCAAAAGGATTTATTTGTTCAGACTAGTTCTGAGCAAATAAGCATGTCCCATTTACTTACTTTAAATCTACTTATTATAGTAATTATGTTTTGTGTTTCAGAAGTCTGTTAAGATCAAATTTTGAAACCCAGTTGTTGGGGAAGACTTGCATTCCTACCCCAATAGTTTACCTTGCTGCATAGCATAAAGCCAGATGGCCACACCATCCAGAAAAGTAAAATAAACACCATCGTAGTAACACGTCTTTAATTTGAAGTCAGTGTCAGCAAATAACGTGGTCTACAAAGTACTAATAGAATTTTACAAAAGTAATAACATTGCATTTTTGCATACTCTATGCAAGTTAAGACAATACTGTAAAGAAATCATTACAAAGGATCTCTCCATGCATTCTATCTTGTGTTGCAAATATCTAAGTCATCTTTTATACTAACATAACTTGGTACAAAAAAAAGAACTTAAATAGATGCCTGGCTTCTGGCAATAAGCAACCCAAAATCTTGTTCAGCTGCCAATTCATCACAAAATGTGCTTTTATTACTAATGTTTATATTTTCCCTAAAGGGCCAGTCCTTCTAGAGCAAAGGAACTCTGATGACAAGCTGCCACTGGATTATGTTGAGTCAGTCACAGTAAAGGAAGAACTTTTGAATCTTGTTTATCCAGGAGAGAGCATTGAAAACTTCTATGAATGCAGAGAAGAAAATTTTTGCAATCAGAAGAAAGAACTGTGTTTAATTTCATTTACTAAGATGCTGCTGAATTTTTGTTCAGTTTATAATTTGTCTACACCCCTGACTGTAACTCTGAGAGCGGTAGTTTGTTCAAATGTACTTCCAGTAATGGTTTGCGATAGCTCTAAGATGAAAAATGCATTTTCTGGAGATTGGTTGGTAGATACATATTTTAAAGAGCTAGAAACTTTTGAAAAACTACCACAGTTTCTTCAAGAAATATCTGAAAGCATGTTGTTCTTCCCTGGCGAACATGCAAAAGCCTTATTAGCAGTTCTGGAAACTATGGTAGAACCATGTCAAGTGCCTAAATCTTTCTAGCAGTTAAATTCCGAACAAGCCACATTGGCTGAATCTTGAGTGTTACTACCTTCTACTTGCCTGACAGATCTGGATGTGTGTGATCTTAGGAATGTGCTGTATCATTTACACTCAGTTAAACTTTGTATTATCTGTCTTGGAAGTATTTTTTTTTTTACGTGCCTCATGCTGTATTTCTCTTTGGTTTTCAAAGGTGGTGACCCTAAATTTAAACCAAGCAGTTGATTGTTTCATTTCTTGAGAAAGGCTTGTGTCATATCCCTTAATAAAGCTAATGTTATAAATATGTCGTGAAATGAAAACATGGAAAAGCAAATTCCTTCTATCCATTTTAATCTTATTTATCCTTGTCATATAAAAATTAAATTATATTATGTAAATTAATTGCATGTTTCAAAATTCAAAAGAGAAGGCACTATATGCTTACAGAATCAATATATAACATTCTCTATGCCTTTGTTTGACAGAAATTGTCACGCAAAGACATGTGGAAAATGTTGTTCCTCATCAGCACTATGTTGCTTGTAGTCTTGTTCATTTGTGCAGTGACCAAATGAAGGAGACTGGCTCAGACACTTGGGTGATCTGCAAAACTCCAGTGGGTACCACTTGCTGCTTCCCAAATTAATTATGCTTTGAAGAACTGAATTCACCCTCAGCAAAACTTAAGGCTGTCCTTGGCTCTGCTCCAACTCATGCTGGCTCACAGTGATTTGATAAAACCATTACTCCAGCGTGTAATGATCTGGTAACACTCCTGGGACTATCTCAAAGGAAGATGCAGGTGGAAGCAGTGGCACACATCTAGTTATGTTGGCAGAAGAATTTACAAAGGATAGGACAGGAGTTTAAATGTATACCAGACATCATATTCTGACACTAAGTATGGATATCCTTAAAAATTATGCCCTACTTAATATGAAACTTTTGTTCTCCCTTCTGTGAGTACATGCAAACTACACATGGTAAATGCTCTAGATAAATACTCTAACCTAACAATTTAGGATTGTATGCTACATATTCTATTAGATAGACTTTTAAATTTATTAAAAAAAAGAGAAATTCCCACACAGTTCTTTAAAAGGTATTGAAAGCAAGGCAGCTGAATTACCTAGTTGTGCTTATGGTTCTGGGGTTGTAGGAAGAGTTTCATGTTTTGGGGAGCCCTTACTGCTCATTTATACAGAAACAACTACAGTTCTTGCCTTGTATCTTTGTAGAGATCTAAATAATTCCACACTAGGGTCTGGAGGAGAGACAGTCGAGCAGTTTATCCCTTTCCTTTCCAAGCAAAGAGAAATAAGAGTTGCTTTAGAGTGAGGATACCTGATTTATTTTTTTCTACTAGATTTAGTAATAAATGACTTAAAAACTTTGCCTTCCAAAAATAGGTACAAATAAGCAACATTCCAAATTCCAGTTCTTGGAATAAGAGCTGCTTCTGTAACTGATCTTGCTTGACTAGTGGGATTAAGTTCCATTGATGCACCGGCATGCAGCACATTAAAGTTTCCATTTAGCCTTTCTGCAGCTGAGATCTATGATCTTAGAGCAATCCACAGAAGATACTCAAACCAAGCTGACTTTGGAACCAGACCTTCCTTACAAATGTTCTATGCTTATTAATGACCAACTATTATTTTTATACATGCAGGCAGAACAACCTGCCCTAATAGACTAAAAGGTCAGTGCATATTGGATTTGTTTCTATCTGTGCACTTTTAGTCTTTCTCTAGTAAGAAAGAAACACCAAAAAACCTTTGTCATATATTAAATGGTCTAATAAACGTCAGTACTTCCTTTCATAGGACACGATGAAAGAAATGTTACATGTGTACTTTCTAAGAATTGCAAAACATACATTTAAGTTTACACTATTAACATTTACTTTAGTCAATAATTTGATGCATAACTGTGAATTTTAAATAAGTGGGACTCAGGACCCTAAAAAAATTCTGGTGGGTCTCAAAAGCAAATCCTTTAGAATATTCATAATTCTAACATAATATACCAGTGACTGAAATGAAAGCAGAAGAGTTTTCATTTCATTCATTTTGACCTGATGGTGATTTATTTAGCCAAGATATGCCCTCAATTATTTGTTATTATTTATATAATTTGGAAAGAACTAGACATCAATTATTTCAAAAGTCATACTTTGCTATTTGAAGCAATTTAAAGTACCTCCCTCCAAGATAATGTAGGTAACATGCTAAATGAAAATTATTAACATTGGAAAACAAAACAGTCAAAAGTTAGCAAATATGTGAATTAACGCTCCAGAATGAGCACCAACTTAAACATTGTGCACATCATCAGTCTTTAAATAGTAACATAATTTTGTTTTAAAGTTCTCTTAGTTTAAGGGTCATACACTGGAAGTTTTCTGTTATTTCCCAGTTATTGCAGTTCAGTTTTATACGTTTTCAGTTTTACATCTACTCAAGTGTGCAAACTTCATACCCTTAAAAGTTTTTAAGTGTATCTGTCATATTTAACATAAAATTATATGCTTTATCCAATTTATCAGAATGCCTGTTCTCTTTCAGTATAGCAAAACTTTCCTGTTAAAGTGAGATCTATTAAGATGTGATTGTTTGCTTTTTAAAATTTCTCTTGGTATGTAAGGTATCTCCTTGTCTTAGCTAAAAGAACAAATAAAGTCAGCCTTCTTCTCTAAATGCCCATGTTTCACACACTGACATACTTCAGAAGCACAAAGGTGTTTTCACCTTCAATTGTATTTTTCCTAGGCCTTTAAAAAGTTATTATTTTTCATGTTCAGCCTGTAATTGGAGAATATGTGTACCAGATGCTGCTGCTGCAATGCTGCTTCCCAGTCAAGTGAGTAACAGAGCAAAGTTGATAGCAGTAAAACAAAGGGTAGAGGACACTGGGATGTACAGTCAGGAATTTTGGTGGCACACAAAGATGTTGGTCAAGCTTTGAAAGTTGACCGAAAGGTTGCATTAAGCATTAATTTCAGTGTTCTATACTCTCTGTGTCCCGTCCTGCTAGAAAAAGAGGCAGTTGGGGAGGATTCTTTTAGATAGGTTTCTCGGTCAAGAATAAAGTGTAAATGCAGCAGTATACTATCTGAGACCCATTTACTGATAAAGATGGGTAAGTGTTCCTACAAAAGGGGGTAGGAAAAGCAGCAGAGAGGGAAAAAGAGAGGCGAAGAAAGAAACAGAAGACAGGGACAGCATTACCACAAGAACCCCGGTACTCTGTAAGGTAATTAACCTGCCAAACCTCCCCATATTTATATTTTGGGGAAATACATCGTCCACCACACTGCAGGGGCTGTACCTGCTTGGCCTGCTTGATCACAGTGCATTGATTTCACAGCAATGGATCACCTTGGAAATAGTGTCCATTGTTAAATCCACCCCATAGTTAAGCCACGAGCCCATCTACATGTTGCATCTCTTCCCTGACGGCCTGAGGCATCATGGGCTCACCAACCAGAAATAATTCACCCTTGTGCTGCCAGTCCAGATCTGCCTGAGAAACTTTAATCTTGACAGCCCAATCCACCTCTCCCTTGCTGTAATGCTCTTCAGTAGCCCAGCTCCTGGATGCATGTGCATCTACTCGATGTACTTTTACAATCAGCTTCTATACCTGAGCAACAATGTCTTGCCAAAATTCAGCAGTGTGGTCCAGCCATCCCCACAGAACATTTGCTACTACCCACAAGTCAGTGTAGAGGTAGAGCACTGGCCATCATCTCTGATCAGTGATATCCAAAGCCAGCTGGATGGCTTTCAGCTCTGCAACCTGACTTGGTGCACCTTGTTGCTCCATAGCTTCTGTGACTTGCCACATAGAACACCATACAGCAGCTTTTTATTTTCCATGTAGCCCTACAACATGGCAGGAGCCACAAGGAAAGAGAGTGTATTGCTTTTCTTTTCCTGGTATCTGATTATATGGAGGGACTACCTCAGCACATGTGATCTTCTCCTCCTATGATGATAATGATAGTCTGAAATTTTCACCTTCAGGCCAGTTCATGTGACTTCAAAGATCCCTGGGTGAATGGGGTTTCCTGTTTGAGCTCACTGTGTGATTGGTGCAATCCACTTACTCTACATGGCATGATGTGTGGAAGGATCTTTTCCTTTGCACATCCTGCCCAGCACTGGCAGTCAGGATGCCAGGAGGAGCTGTTCTTTGGTGCCAGTAACTTCTGAAGCAGCTTGAACTCCTTCAGAAGCTGCCAGGATCTCTTTTTTCTACTTGGAGTGTAGGCCTCAGATCCTCTGTGTCTCTGACTCCAGAACTCTAGTGTTCATCTTCTAGTCTCCTTGGTTATTCTTCCAGAGACTCCAGGAAGGACAATTCTCCCCATCTGCAGCGTAGAGCCATTTTTCACATCTTTGCTGTCCTGACTGGCCGCAGGGCTACTGCATCAACAATCTCCTGTTTGATTTGTTTAAAATCTTGTCACTTAAAATCATTCTTTTTCTGGGTCACATGACAATCTGACTGTATTCTAGAATGTGCATCTTCCAGAAACCCACAGCACATAGGAAAGCCTGTGTTTCCTTGGTGGTTGGTGAGGACACAGCTGTTACTTTATTGACCATTTTGGAATCTGACTTCTCCATCTTGCCATTTTTCTCCTACAAACTGAATTTCCTGGACACGTCCCTTGACCTTGCTATGGTTTATGGCAAAATTATTCAGAAGTATTTCTATTATTTTTTATTTCAGAACAATTTCTTTCTCAAAAACTTTCTCTGCTGTATTGTCCCACACAATGATATCCTCAATGTATTGCAAGCATTCTGAAGCCTCAGCCTTTTCCAGGGCAGTCTGGATCAGTCCAATGCAAATAGTGGGCCTGGGTTTCCACCCCTGGGGCTGTTGGTTCTAGGTGTATTGGATGCAATACAAAAAAAAAAAAATGCTGTGGCCTGCATTCTGCTGCTGAAGACATGGAGAAAAACACATTTGCAATGTCAGTGGTGGCACCACTTTGCTGCCTCGGACTCCAGTTCATACTGAAGTTCGCCATGTCTGGCACAGCAGCATTCAGTGGTGGTGTGACTTCTTTCAGACCACAACAGTCCACTGTCAGTCTCCACTCTCCACTGGACACACACTGGGCCACACAGGGCTATCAAAGGGTGAGCGAGTCTTGCTGGCCACTCACTGGGTCTCTCAGTTCAGGATTCACCTCATGGATGGGGGGTCACAGGGTCCTGGCTGGTGTGGTGTTATAGCAGAAGGGTCCTCTGAGAGACCAGGCAAGGTATTCAGCTGCTTAATTTCCTGTCTCTACAGCTCTCCCAAAAGCCTAATTTTTGGCTCCTTGAAATACCCTCTCCTGACTAATCTACACCAAGTATTCATGGGGCCTCTGGCCAGTCACAATGGCATGTTTTTGCCATTCATTCTCAGACAGGGTCACTTCAGCTTCCAGTACAGTCAGCTATCCAGTTCCCCCTGTCACCTCAGAAATAGAGATGCTGGGCCATTGGATCCACAGAGGCCAGTAGGTGCTATTGTCCTTGTCCTCTACCCGGCTGGAGGAAGGGCCACCCCTCTAATTAAGGCCACAGTATTCATTGCCATTTCTTGTAAATATGAACTGGAGATCCTTTCAAGAGGATTAGAAGTAAATCAAACCTTCTATTCTGTCTGAGGACTTGCTCACTTGAAACTGGAGCTGCATTTATCCTTGAGTTTCCTCTGATGTTTGTTCCTCCTCTCAACTCACACTCCTGTGCTGCCAGCACAGAGCTGGGTTTTCCATCCCACTTCCTCACATCCTCTCTGTGGTCACACAGCAAAATCCACAGGTTGCCTTGTACTTTGTACCCTCTCTCTTGAGCAGAGGGGTACCTGCTCCCAATAGCAGAGACTCTGGTCCATACTGGAGGGGCATAGGACGTTTCCTCTCTAATCTGCTGAAGCATTTGAGTCTGTCCACAGTCTTGGACAATCTTTCCACAGATAGGGTGCAGGTAGGTATTGCTGTACCTCATTGTATGATGCTGTCATCATATTGCTGTAGCTAGGTAATCACCTAAAGCACTTTGTTCTCCTGCTTTTGTGGACATCCATGCCAATGAGCTGGTGTAGGATGATCATGTGCTCCACACAAACTTCTGCCACATGGATTGTGCACACTGGACCTCATCCAGATCTACAGGGGACTGCACATTATTTGAATCCCTAGAGATTACCTCCAGCACAGCCAGTTCTCTCAGGCACTGGGTACCTTTCTCCATGGTGTCCCACCTGCCTGGGTGCACTACTAGATCATCCTTGAGAGAGTACCTTTCTTTCACACTTGACAGGAGTCATCTCCGAAGGCTGAGAGCTTCTGTCCTCTTCCCAATCCCCTTGTCAATTCCCACATCCTGGGACAGGGATCCCAGCTGCTTGGCCTCATTACCATCTAGTTTCATATTATGGCATGTGATTTTGCAGCATTGGAGCAGCCAGGTCAGCAGAGGCTCATCTGGCTGGTGGCGAAATCTCTGCAGATCTCACAGCTCACCCAGGGATATGGATTGATGATTATCTCTGGCCCTGCCTGTTCCTCCTCTTGTGAGGGTCCTACTTCCTCTTCATCCCTTACTAAGGAAACTGATTTGGCATTGGATTTCATCTTCTTTATAGGTGCAACTTCTACTGGCACTGGGTTGTTCCTGTGGTTCACCTGCAGTTTCAGTGTCAGCAGTGCCTGTTTTTCTGCTTTCCTCCTCTTCCCTCTGAAGGTGCAGTCTAGTATCACACAGTGTCCGATAAATAGCAGCCAGGGTCCAGCCACACTGCAGAACTTTCCTTCTCTCTGGAACTGCCACACCATTTTTCTTTCAAGTATTCTGCCACTTTGGCAGGGTCCTGTAGTTGTTCAGGGGTATTGTCTGGTATTGCCTCCAACAAGAGACAATACCAGACAATTCCCTCTGCCACAATTTCTTGACTGGAAGGAACCCCTTCTCCCAAGAAGAGAATCCTTTCTCACAGGGTGCAATGGCAGGAAGTGATATAGAATAACCCCCATGTGTTGGCCATGACCACTCCCAGCTACTGCAAAAATTAGCCCTGTCCTACCCAGAACCAGAGTGATGTTTGGTTTGGTTTGGTTTGGTTTGGTTTGGTTTGGTTTGGTTTGGTTTGGTTTGGTTTGGTTTGGTTTCTCCACAAAGAAAAAAATTCCTTTCAACTGCATGTTGTACCACAGAAATACCAGGTTTAAGACATGAAGGGTTGCTTTGGTAGTATCTTGTTTGCCTACAGTGACTGCAAGCCATCAGTGAACAACACTCTGTGCATCTGCTAGAGGGCTACACTGTGGGCTGCCCAAGTGGAAAGAGCAAAAAAACTTGCTTTACATAACAGAATACAAAGAGGCAATCAGGCTGTTGTTTCAAGTATTTTTCTTTTATAAATTTAGGCACAAATTTTATGCAGCATGGTGAAGTAAAGGCCTGTAAATAAAAGACAAATGAGTTGCTAGCAAGAGTCCATTCCAAAGAAAAACTTTCAGGTCCCTTCTAGGCTTCTGTCTAGTAACACAGGGGGAGAGATCCCTACAAAGCAGAATGGGAACTAGGCTTACCTTTCAAAAGTGCATCCTTCCCCAGAAATCTGTATAGGCCAGAGTATCTTCAAAGGGGAAGAAGATATTTGTTTTCTTTTCTGCAGGGGACCATATGTACACTCTTTTTTCTGCAGTATCTCCATGAAAATGGCATAAATTTTTGCTAGTTAAGAGTTCCAAATTTTTCTGTTACCCACTGGAAGCCTTCAAGGCTGCAGCCCCCCTCTGCCTCTGATATCTCTCGACCAGTCAGTCCTGGATCTTCTGTTGCACTGACCTCCAGCTGCAAGAGGATCCATACTCTAATTGACTAGATACACTATCCCTTTTCCTTCATCTGAACAGCCTGATGTCTAGCAGACCGTCATCTAAGGAAATATGCATCATGTGTTTGAGTCCACCCATACTAAACAGAAGGTAAAACTGCAGTTTCCTGTCTAGGGCAAGTGCCATGCCACTACACTTAAACTAAGGAGCTACAGCAGGGGAAGTTTCAGGTCATCTGAGCCGTGATTGTCACAGTCACAGCTCTGCACGTCTACACTTGCTCCCCAGCAGCCTTGCTGAAGCTGCCCTGCGTCCCCTGCTGGTACAGGTCAACTTCTGCAAAGTGTTCAGGTCTTTACCGGCACTCCTCTTAGTTATTGCCTCTGTTACCAGAGTAAGACTTCTTTCTGAGGAGGGAATATGGCCCCCAAACATTTCTACAGTTTATGAGAAATTGAAGGTGTTTTATCAGTCCTTATGGAAACACAGTCTTCATTTTAGAAAAGCTGAAATGTAAGATTGGCTTTCCCATCTGTTTCCTTTGATGAGTGGGAAGCTTTGATGTCACCTGCTCATCTTCCTGACCCCTCATAGTGTTTTAGCTGTGGGTTTAGGTTGTAGGATGCTTTCATCTCTACTCTGAACATAAACCATTCAAGTTTTTAAAGTCATATCCTTCTTCCATCCGTCAAAAGGCACTTGATTTTTGAAAAGCTGATACACATCCCTACCCTCCAGCAAGTCAACTGCACCACTCAGCTTGGTGTCATCTGCAAATATGTTGAGAATATGCTCAATCCCACTACGTCACTGATAGTGGCATTTAATAGTACTGGTACTGGGAAAGACCCCTCAACCACACCACTTACTACTGTTCCCTATTTCAACATAGAGCTGTTTGTTGGCTGCAACACTTTGGGTGCAGCCATTCAGCCAATTCCTTAACCATCAAATAGTGCACCTGTCAAACTTCCTCCCTTTTAATGTCACAGGCCTTACAAAAATACTCGTCCACCTGATCTGTGTCCTCTGGGTTAAGTAGCCTGGTTAGGGGTTAAGACTGAAAATTTATTTCCCCATATAATAGCAGAGTATATTATAAGGAGTCTACACATATGTCTGTAGTTCTTTCATGGCCAAATATCTGCCTTTGGTAACAGGCTGAATAGGGCTGAACTAGGAGAAAAGCTGTCAACTGCATTTCATCACTGAATGTCTGGACTAAGAAAATAGTTTTAAAACACATTGATTGTAAATAACATCAGAGTTTACACATTTCTTATAACTGAGATGGGGGAATTTGAGATATGTGGTCTCGCCTTGTTGCATGTCTGTGTGATGTAAGGGGAATGGCTCCTGTCCTGTATCAGCCCTGGAAACACACTCTGTGCAAAGGAACTGAAGTTTCAGAATGGGAACTGAGGTTTCTAAAAGCTCAGGACTTCTCAGTTAACTGCAGTGATGTATGTCACATGTCCTCAGCTGTGTATTCAGACTAGAAAAAGGGTTTAACATTCAGATTGAGATAGAGAACGTCCAAGAAACGCCCTCCTTCCCTTGCACCATTACGCATTTTTGTATTCTACACTGATCATTTAAATTAGCACTCACAAAAATGATGAGCTAATGCACTTGCTTGAGACAAGGCAGCGGGGCAGATGCTCTATAAAGCTCTTCACAAAAACTGCATCCCATGCCTCCTCTTTTACAGCCATGTACTGCCATGTTACAGCCATTACTGTTACAGGCATTATCGTCAGCCATGCACAGTGTTGGCAGCTCTAGGACAGCACACTTCTAGGGCTCAACTCTCTGTATCCTCAATAATACATGAGGCCAATATCCTACTGCTGACTGGCAGGTGCAAATTCCCTGCCTCATGCAGGCAGTGTGATTCTCTTTTGACTCTCCCTTTGCTTTATCACCACTTTAAAAAGGTAAACATAAACCCTGGCTTTAAACTTCCTGACATTTGACAGCTTTAACACCAAGTGATGGAAAGTGTCAGATAATTAAAAAATTAATTTCTTTTTCAAATGCCACTCTTTGTTATGAGACTGTCTGCTCAAAGTGCAGCCTACACATTATTCTGTAGAAAAGGAACCCAAACTGCAAAAATCATAGTGCTGTATTTAATTATGAATCAGAGGATTTTACAAAGAACAGTAAATTGCATAGTGAAAACCCATTTTCCGTGATGGAGAATACATTAAAACAATCCTCTTCAACTGCAAGCAACCTGTGCTTGCTACAACTGCTAATTTTAGACACAAACTTCATGAACTACACGCTTTCTGCTTTGGCATGTGTTTATGTAAATTGTTTTCCCCACAGATCAAATGCCTACTATGACTTGATGCAAGTTACACAGAGGTCCAAATCCTTTAACTGGAACAGAACAAAACTGCAAGCTCAGACATTTCAGAAGCCAGTAACCAACAGCAAGATGCATGCATATTGCAGGAACAGTAATATAACTTCCAGAAATTTCTTTTCCTTTAAACTTGGATTTTAATTTCCTTGACTATTCTTTTCTGCACTATCATGGAGAACAGCTTCAAAATATGTCACCACCAGGGAGTGAGGAGTCAATGAAATCTGAATGTGTGAGGAGATTGGTCTAAATGGGAGTCACTGCAGGTCCAAGAAAAGTAGAGCTGATGAAAGACAGTACGTATGACTGCTTAGTACAGCAGTGAGAAACCAAACATTGAGCTTCAGGGGTAGGAGGTATGTGAGGGAAACCTGAAGTGCTGACATGAAACCAGCAGCTGAAGCTTTGTGACCATATTGTCAAGGAGTTATATCTATGAAACGGCGAATTAGTCAAAGAACGTGGATGAGGAAAAGCAGCCTACCAAAAGAACAAATAGGGAGAAGCAGGGGAGGATGACATGGCAAACAGTTTCTAGTGGAGGTTTAATTGCTAGTATCAGTGGTGACCTGGAAATCAAGAGGTTGGGCACGTAGAGACTGCAGGCCAAAGTGGGAAAAAGGAGAGAGGGGCCCTTTACATCTAGAGATGTAGGGCCAACTCCATGGCATGCCATCAGCAGGTCTGAAGTTGGGAAGAGAATGGGGTGGCTGTTGGAACTGTGTGTACGTAACTGGTTTTGAGCTGTGGTCTCTATAAGCATGTCAGGGGAAATGTAAAAAAAAACATGTATCTGCATTGTGAAGAGAAAACACAAACAGGCTGCTTCCAGCATTATAATGCACTATAATTCTTCCTCAACTCTTTTCCACTCTTGTCTTCCCAAAACTGTTCTCTGTCTCAGCAAAGAGCAGTGACTGAACTTTCTTCTAAGTAAGAAAGATACTTCTACAAACATAGCGCAGAAAAACTTGTCTTTTACACAAATCCCAGTCCTTAAAAAAAAAACAACCTGCAAAAATTGAAGATATATTTGGTAGTTATCCAATTTCTCAGTAAATCTTTTATTTAAGCAATCCAGGCCCTTCCCCATTTCTTCTTAACTTTTCCCAACAGATGTGTTCAGCCTGAAGAATACAAACACTGCAGGAAAGGACTTGCTTTAGTCTCCAGCTGCGCTTCTTCTGATCAAGCCATTATCTCATGACTGTAAAAAACAGACTCCTCCTGATACAAGTACACTTGCTTTTTGAGCTTGTTACATGTCCTAGGGCTAGAGATTCTATGGGAAGGAAAATATTTTTCTTTTTTTTTCACTGTATTTATTCAAGAGGCAGCAAAAAAACTCCTTTTATGAATGTAACTCAAGGATAGACGTGCCCAGCAGTCTGGTTCTGAGATCTAAATTTTTGCAAGTGAGAGAAATCATCAGTGCACCACACTGCAAGTCAGCAAAGTCTCTCCTATAATGTGGCAAAAGCACCACTGGAAAAGAGATTTTTTTTTTCTGCATACCCAGCTCAATAAAAAGCCAGTATCTTTGCTGTTACCATTCAGTGAGAAGGTGGTGGAGGCTTGGAGCAGATTCTGGGAGTTGAGGTGGAGATGCAAGTGGGTCAGTGTCAACTGAAGAGTTTCTGCCACAAAGCACTCGATCTGTGTTAAACCACAAGTGAGTTAAACCAGAGTGTGGGATCTCTGGCTGCTGAGCAGAGAGCTGCAAAGCTTTTCCTTATGTTTTGTGTAGTATACGTGCATGCGTAATCTAACAATGATGAAAGAAATAAGTTTTCCTTTACCTCCTTCACTTCATGCTCCTAGATTATCTTCACATGAAATACCTTAGCATCATGCAGTGCATTTGCTGGCAGCTCTTCCTCTTTTTGGTAAAGCCTATGCTCTCAGGGACCAAATTAGCTGAAAGACTGTATGCAGACTGCTTAATTACTTTCTCATTATTCCACTGTTGGTTTAATTGCAATAGAAAAAAACAAACTTGGGGGTTATTGCACTTGGATTTAAAATACTAAGTTACAATTCATCAGCTCTTCCAGTTAAAAGCTCATTGCTATTATGAAAAATACTTAGGTACTCCTACAAAGAGGAACAACTTTAAAATCAGGGTAAGCAAGCTTTGTACTATGAGTTATCAGCAGAAATATAACAAAAGTCTCTCAGACTGATCAGCTTTAGTGGATTCTGAGTGCTCTGACATCCAGTCTAAGTATGGACCCCAACTAAACTAATGATTTTCTATTAATCCACATAAATTTTATTTTCTGAGAATAGAAACTATTTCATGATTGTGAGATGTCTTATTCTTTTTTGATTGTTTATGAACAGACAAGTTGCTTTTGGAATAAAGCCTACCAAATCCAACAGGTTAGAAATGGACTTCAGAATCAGTCCAGAAAAGGAAGATATGTTGGAATATTTATGGCATAAGGCAGGATTGGCTTTTTACAGAGGCCACCTACACAAAGCAGCACAGACAAACTGCAAATAGCGAAAATGTGTTCACTCACAAACTATTTTAAATTGTGATTTTAAATTGTCTGTTGTGGCAAGAGAATGATACTTAATCAATAAGTATTCTTAGCCTTGCCTCTTCTGTGTGTTATATTTTCAGTGAGACCAATTTTAAGTGACCGAGGCATTTAAAAGGAGTTCACTATTTTTTAACAAACAGATGTTTTTGTCCCCCTGCCCCCTCCCCCTGCATATTAGGGAACTCAAAATACTAAAATCCTGCACAAAGAAATACGATGTTTTCATTCACGTGCCCATCACAGCACTCATGGAAAAATGACAACATAGGATTTCAAAGACAGAGGCTTCAGAATATCTAATAGATTGATGCTTAGAAGCGTGTTTAATGCAGGAAACGTGCATAACCAGCTCAGATATTACCACCAAAGTAGACATTTGAAATTGTGTACAAAAAAAAAGACAAGAAGAAATCACACGCAGGCTGGTGGGCAATGTTAAGAAGGTACAAGGCTTGCACTGTATTAAAGAAATGTGCAAAATTGATAACAGGCAACAAACATTCACATCTTGTTGAGTCACAAATTTGTTTTTCTTAAAACAAAATAGGCTAACAAGTGCTTCTGATTTTACCAATAGTATGTTGCTCTTCAGGTAGGATACAGCCAAAAGGTTACACAAGCTGCAAAATTAAACTCTTTCAAAGTCATGATGTAACAAGAGCTTGTTCAGGTTCAAGGCTTTCTGAAGACCATTCGATTGGCATTCTTTTAAATATAAAAAACAGAAGGATCAAAATAACTGTCACATAAGAACTTGGCTATCATCTTATCTGCAAAATAAAGAAATCCAGGATGATCCTTCATGAGCAATGCAGCTAACATGTATTTCTTTGGACAAATACATATTCACATGTGCTTGCGAAGTATTTCTAAATAGACTTTTCAAAAAGTATTTTTAGAGTAGTGCAATATAACTTTATCTGCAATTGCAACCAGTGAGAGGTAATCCAGAGAGGACCACAGCCCCCTGTGAGGATGCAGTCCTGTCGCTCTCCCCTGGGCAAAAAATCCCCTTTAATGTCACTGGGAACCATAATGAGGAGCTGTGCACAGGTAGTCCCTCAGGAATGAATCTCTGCTCACTGTGTGGGGAGCTGAGCATGGAAGTCTGCATGCAGCTACCAGAATATATCCCCAAGTACTCGTTATGCAGTGGCCACTAAGACATTTGAAATGTAAATGTTTCTCATCTATGTTCCATGTAATTTATAAGATAATATAGTTTCCATGCAGTAGGGAAAGATCATATCAGAAGAACTGACATTATTAACTAAGGAAAAAACCCTGGCATACCAGTTTTACCACAACTGCATTTTTTTCCTCTACACAGTATTTCACAGTGGTAACAGGTAATGTTACGCCATAAAGCATATTAATATGATCTTGTGATTTGAATGAAAAACCTTTTCTGCAAGATAGCCATATTAAAATAGTTATGTGCACAAAAAGTGTTCATAGCATGACACCCAAAGCAGTATGGAGTTAGTTTGACCCGTTAGAGCTAAGCTATGTAGTACAAATGAAGACTAGTGGTACATGTAGAAAAATATGATAGGCAATCAGTTACAAACCTGGCAGTATTTTGAAACAGAGAGTTTTAGGTCTTACAATGGAATGATAAAGACAGCAGGAACTGCTTTTTGGAGCTCCAGAAAGAGATTTGAACTTGGTGTTTCTCACTGTCTTATAAGCAGCCCTACCACATAGAAAAATGTTGCACCAGGAGTTAACATCAGGGTCTGAAATTTAAAAAAATCTGCTAAAACTTAAGTGCAGTAGGCTCCACTACATTGTATTTCTCTTGCAATATATAAAACATAGAAAACTGTAATGATGACTGACTGGATAAAAATATTAATGCTCACAAATAAAATCTGAGAAATTTCTGAGTCAGATTTAAAGTTAAACATTTCGTAGGTTTAGTTGGCATGATTTGACTATCTCATGTTTATTTGATCACCAAGTAGCTATATATTCTATAGCTATATATTCTATACTTTATATTCTCCACTTTAGATCTGCTCATTCAATGTGCTACATTGTTTCTAACAAGGCTTTAAAATGGCAAAAACCCTATTTGAAACGAATGTCTTTACAATGAGAAATAGATTTTCCATGAGAAACGCCTTTTAATACTGTTACAAAATCTCCCCGCTAGATAAAAAGGCAAGATAAATAAAAAGCTTAGAGAAAGGAAATGCTTTTAGGCTTGCTCTTTTGTCTTCCCCTGGCAGATGCTGGTTTACTCCACACATGAAGTTGGCTAGGCAGGATTGTTTTTCTTTCTCTTGCTTGGGCTGTGAGTAGGATCTTGTTTCAGTTCATGGTATTGCATCTGTTTAAACAAAGTTCAGAAAAGAAGTTGTCAGGTGGCACTTGTTAGAAAAAAAGAAAGATATTTATTTTTTTCTGCTAGGGGAATAAAAAATTTTAAAAAAAGAAGACTTTCCCCCTAAAAAATGGCACAGGATTTGCAGATGTGATTCACCAACAACAGAATGACAGATCTAGAATAGAAAGGAAAACCAACACCAGGAAAATCCTACTAGGAAATAACACTGCTTGCTGATGTAAGCTTAGAAAAGACTAATTTTTTTTGTTTTCTCCACGAGCTTCAGCAGACAATAAACATTCTCATCTTGACCATGTTGGATACCATTCTTTGTAATGTTTTTTAAAAACTTGGTTATTTCTAAATGCCTACCACAAAGGGTATCAGATACAGGGAGAGTGTTTGCACCCATACCTCCTACTTAATACCAGCTCTGAACTGAAACTAGAAATACAGGAAGTCTATAATCTTTGTGACACTGGATGTGACTTATGTGCTTGATGCTATCTTAAATCTTGCATGCTCTCTGGGGATTGTGTACTGCATCATAAAAACTTGTAATTCCAAATCACACAACCAGTTTTTTTTTTTTTTTTTTTTTAAGCAGTTTATGAGCACAGTTAAAGTGTGGCCACAGCAAAAGTTTTTACCCGCAGAAAGGAAAGGCCAAAGTGCTGTCAGGGTGCTGTTACAAGACACTGGGCAATGCTGTCTGCCTCTTCCATTATTTGACCTTCCTTCCCTGCCTGTCCTGAGAACCTCTAGCGTTTCCTACACGGTGCCCTATCCTAGCCAGATTCACGTTGTGCTGATGTACAGCACAAGTTCTAGCATCTGCTACCATCTCACAAATACTTGTCCTTCTAATGATTGCTCCTATGGATGCTCAGAGGCACAACCAATGCAGGAACTTCCTTCTCATTTGAAAAAGCTCTAGCAGCCTCCTTATGGCTCATGGACTATCCTCAGCCTGAGTATGCAATTTCTTTCTGCCAAAGAATACAATAATAAATCAAAATAACTGTTTTTAAAATTCTTAAAAAAAAAACAAACATAAAAAATATACACACCACTTGCACATCAGAAGGTACTCTGGACAGAAAGTCAAGTAGCTCGTTGTTATCAATTGCATACGGATTTCGAATCTTCTTTGTAAATTTATTGATGCCTGCAAAAATGAAAGTTCAAATGTTACTATCATAAGATATAAGATATCAAAAGATACATATTTTTGGCAAACTTTTAAAACAGATTTTAGGATCCATTCTCAATCCTAATAGTACCACTGAATGAATGCATGAATTGTAAACTGGGGCTCCAAAGGTTGGACTCCACTTCTGTGGCTCCCTGTTTCAAAATGCAAAAGTTCTAGGGACATTTTCAAATTCCTTCAATACATTTTTTTGGAAAGTAACAGAAACTGTGATTATTATGAGGAAGTTGGGAAAAGCAGTGGCATAAAAAGTATTTAATTTCTGTAACAGAGAAGATGAACAGAAATGGGATTAATTGGAGGACACAAAAAGATTCAGAAGATCCAAGGAAAGTATTTTTCATTCTAAGGACAATGAAACTTATGGGAAGCAGTGAAGTCTGCATCATATGAAGGCTTTAGAGGAGACTTCATATGAGAAGTAGAGGGTTTTTTTGCACAAACCTCTGTGTGGGAATGATAGATAGAGACGAGCTGATGGCAGTGCAGAGAAGAGAGGTAGATATCACGGTCTTATAATGCCTATTGACAACTAGTGCTCACAAGCACCAAGAAAAATCATCCACAGAATAATTGGAAAGCAGGCCTTTAAATTAGACTTATTTTCTTATCATTACATACGTTGTCAGATTCATATACTTTGAGAACCTGGTTTGTGGGCTCTGGGAACACAGGTCTAAAACATAGACAGGAACAGGGTAAACTGCATTGACTCTCATGTGAGCAGGAGAAAGCCAGGACACTATTGAAAATATGCCTTTCTGTGTAATTTATCCAGGCTCTATCAGATGTAAGATAACACATTTTATCTTCCACAAAGTCTTTGATGCCCAGACTTTTCAGAAAACTTCAGAAAGGGCATAAACCTTTGGATAAGGCATGCAAGATTCAGTGTCAACAACACCCACAGCCTCCCACTGCATGAATCCTCAGTTCTGCAGTGTAGATAGGAGATGCTGCCCTATGGTGTTGGATAGTGAGTATTCAGAAGGAATATCTGACATTCAAATACCTTGTTTAAGAAGATATTTTGCATCAGCAAATGACTGCAAAATTTAAGGTGAAAACCACTTCACCCATGGGTGAATTCAGATCTCACTTTATCACATCTGATTAAAAAAAAAATCAGTCAGCATGTGAAATCTTGAGAAAGGAAAAGTGCTACATAGATGAGAGGAGACACAACAGGAGAAGCAGAATACAAGGGGATTGGTCCTTTCCAACAGTTTGAAAATTTTCAGATTAAAATAATTATAGTTTTTTTCCACTTAAACAGCTGTAGCTCTTACCAGGACTCAGCACTTCATCAAGTGGGACTAGGATGGAGAGGTGGTTCCTGCTCCACCTCACCTAACACACCACACCTTCAAGGACCGGTAGTCTCTACTGGGAGAGAGACAGGAAAGTTCTTTTCTCAGGAAAGAACAGAGAATTTCTTGGTGGGGCAGGCTGAAAGGGGCAAACCCTATGGATGCACTGAAGAAAGACAGCTGTACTATGACACACAGTATGAAGAAATTTCCATTTGAAAACTGTGCCCTCCAAAGAACAAAATTGGCAGATGCTGCTACAAACCAGCTCAAACATTCCTATGGAAGTAAGTCAAAAAGAGAAATCAATGGCTTCCACAGACAGGATGGATGAACAGGATGAAGAAATATACACAAGAGAGGCTAGAAACACACGGTGATGGAGAAAACAGTTAGGTGTTCGAAAACTGCCATTTTTGAAGGGACAGCTGCTTGAAGCTATGCTCAGCATGACATGGCTCTGTGACAATACATTTCACCCTGAGGAGGTCTGGATTGTGGGATCTGCATCTATGCAACACCTGTCTGGTCTCCTGTCATGATGCAAGAGAAAAAGGTTCCTAAAGAAGGGGTCCACATACACTTGCTGAATAAGAAGTCACCTCAACTGAAATGCAGGAGAAAAATGTGGAGTCAAAAGCCCTAGGGAACAAAGGGGCTTGAAGTTCTATCTACATAGCCTATGTAACTCGAAGGCAGAGAGGGAAGAGATGAAGAGAGTGCAAGGTGCATTTATAATAATTTATGCTTATGCTGTCCATCCATGGTTTGGGAGACTTGGGAGTTGAGACTCTTCCTTACCTGAAACAGAGATATTTCTCTGGGAGTGTGACACTTCCAGGGGTATGAGTCATGATCTTTTCAAATAACAGTTCTGGCTCTACAGTTATGTGGATCTTGGAGGGGTATTATAATCTTAGGCTATTGTATCAAATCTGATGTAAAAAAGCAAGGTATAAGACCTATCTGAAAAATGACAGAAAAAGGACACAGACAAATACTTCGAACTTCCTGTATGTGCAGAAGAAATGAAATTTTGGGAACAAACTAAGAGTTCGGGTTACGCTTCAGTGATGTGTGGTATGGGGGAATAAGTGAAAGTCAAAAGACAGGAAAGGAAAGGAAGCCCATATGCTACTTTTGTTAGTTCTGTAGAAATACTTTTGTTCATATCCTCTTTATTGCTTTAGTTATGATCATTTGAGAAAGCATTCTAAGAAAATTACTAACACTGACTGATAAACAAAAAATAAATTCTCTGGAGTCAGTTCAATGATTTTATGCTGTCTCCTGAATTCAAAAGTTTTTCACAAAAGTGTGATTGCTATTGTTCCTTCAGAAAGAAAATCTAGCCACTAATGTAACTGAGACTCTTCATAAGTCTGTGCTACCGGGTAAGGGTACAGCTGCTGGTGGGGTAAGATGTATAAAAGGACATAAAAATGAAAACCTGGAGCATTATTTACAACAGATGTTGTAACAGTAGCTTTTTAAAATCAGTATAAAGAATAGATATAAGCACAAGTAGTGAAAGCTTGGATCAATCATAACGCCATCCCCCTACCTGCCCAGAGTTTCTGTTCATTATCAACCAGCCAAATACCACCTACTCCTTTCTGTCTAACTAAAAGTGACCCCTTAAACAGGTTTCTTGCTGCTATGTTTGCTTACACTTTCACAAGACAGAGTACTGCAGCAAAAAGCGTATTGTCCTAAACATACTATATAGATTGAAATGTCTCTGTTTGTGTATAAGTGGTGAAAATAAATCAGAGTAATATCTAGACAAAGCTACACTTTGATATATGAAGAATCCTTCTGGCTACATGTTTATAGTATGATTAAGTCCAGAATGCCAGCCAGGAAAAATGCATTTTGCAGATGAGCCTAAACATTTACACAGTTACAATTTTTAACTAACATTCCTAATTCCATCATAGGGCAGCTTCATGACCATAAATACCAAAAAGTACTGTCAGTGTAAGTCATCCATTAAAAACCAGGTTTTTAAAGTGGTACAGACAGTTTAAAAGGGCTTTACTTACCCCAGACAAGGACAATGTATCTCAGTGGAATGAAATACAGGACGATGGTGAACACAGAGAGGGCAACAATGGCCAGCCAGCTCAGGAATGGGACAGTCCAATTGAATGTACTAAAGAAAAATTAACAGAAGTCAGAACTGAGGTCAGCCAACAAAGCCAAAAAAGAGCAAAGGACAGTGGGAGAAGTGTCAGTTTCCATCAGAGAGACCAAACTGAGTCTACTAATGAAGGTGTGGATGCATTTGTCATTCATTAGGGAGAGCCTGGGCTTGGACCCACTGTCAGTAGAAATGGGAGGTCTCTGAATTCACCTCTCCCAGCCCAGCAGTGCACATCTGCCAGGTGAACCACTTCTCTGCTTTTCAGAAATCTCACTGCCTAACCCCAGTTTCCGCATCAGGCAAAACCCACAGAGCTCCCTACTCCCCAGATGTACTCACACAGGTAATCTACATTCGCTTCTCAACACCATGGTAGAGTAGGATACAATAGCTGGAAGAGTACTGCTAAGGCTTTCTTGTTTTATCTCTTCCCTATGCCACTGTAAGGACAGCACAAGCAGTCAAAGGCTGAACAGGGACATTCCCCTCTGTCTGAGGTATAGGTGTACTCCTCAGCCAGGTGCCTTCCAGCTTTGGGGGAAAAGCAAAGGGCAAGTGCATGGCTATGCAAAAGTGGAAATTCATCCATGTGCTTAAGAAGGAGAGAGCTAGGGGGAAAAAAAAGGAAGAGATAGAAGTTAGTCATGAAGACAGGGATAATGGAACAGCAGTAGTTGAGGGAAGAGATAAAAACCCTCTGGATGTCAAAAGGAAAAAAAAGATAACAAAAACCCGTGAAATAAGTGAAGGATATTTATCTGTGACTAAAGGATGAGAATTTCTGGGATCCCATCAGAGTTTCAGGACATTACCTTTCCAAAACAAGTCACAGACAAAAACATCCTCACTAAGGGTCCCAGACTCTATTCTGATAAAACTCTGCTGGTCACCACATTCTGCAAAATTGAGGTGTGCGGAAGGGAGAGTTAAGGGATCTTGAAACAGGGTGCTGTGGCTCTACAACCCCTGTGTTCAGTGAAGAAAGAAAGACCACAAGACAATTTTATACAGATGTCTCATAGGAACGTTGGTTACAGGGAGATTGGTTCAGTGGATTTGTTCCATGAAGGCACTGCCATCTCAGAAGTGTTGCATGACATTTATCCAGAATGTGGTTTTAAATCTAAATAGTCATTAAAGTATTACCACTAGCTACATTCTCAATCGATGTGATTACATTATTTTGGCTTCTCTAGATGAATAATTGCAGTTATCTGAATTGCAAGCCATATTTTTCATAGTGAGCTCTGGCTTCCTGTGTTTATTTGTCTTTTTTCCCTGGCAATTTTGACATGTCTCCACTAACATTATGTTAGTATAGGACCGCTCCCTTTATCCTCAGGGGACACCTGCTCTTTTCCCCTTTTCTGTACACATTTGGGATGAACAGAAGGTTGAGGGTCTGCTCATGTTCCTGTAACTCAGCTTTGTGCAATGGATCACAGACACACCATGATGTGTGGGAGCACTGGTTCCTCACTTAGCAAAGCTCCTTATGGGCTGTGTTAACACAGGACTCAGTACAGGTTTCCCATTATAGTTTCAGGAGCAAATTACAAAGATTTATAGTCTCGCTCAGTTTACAAAATTCTGTAGCTCTCATCTGGTATATAATGGAACAAATTCTACCTCCAAAATGCACAATTAGAACTACTTAATCGTCAAGACAACTTCCATGAACAGCCTTTTGATAAACGACTTTTTTCAGAGACTGGCTCATTTTTCTCACTGGAGAACTTGTGTGATACAATATGCTTGCACCTGCCTCTCCTGCTGTGAACACAGCCTGCCTGGAATTGTCCCTTCGGGAACACTTTCCCAGGCTTTCCTATCAGGGACTTCGCTCTTACATGAATAAAGGGCAATCTCCTCATCACCAAGACAAGACAAGCATTAGAGATGATCCTCAGGATTCCTGCAGGCTGACCTCCACACAAGGCATAGGTTTCCTAAAATTCACTTCCAAAAGTGAATTGGGTAGTGGTGAGATGCTCTTGGCTTTCAAGGTGCAGAAGACCAAGGCAATCCTCTCCATGCTTTGCAGGTGACAGCTGGAAGGTGTCTTTCTGGAGCCTGTCTGACCTCAAGTAACAAACCTTGTGCTGCTGTCCACTAATCATGCCAGAAATACACCAATACATTTCCTGCAGTAAATCTCAGAACCTCTCTTTCTTAATGTCCAGATTTGTTGGCAGTTTTTATATATTATGTATTAGGTGTTACAGATTACAAATACTCTAAGGGAAAGGTTTTGCTGACCTACAAATAAAACTTCCAGCAAGTGAACATATGTAAATCCTTAAAATATGTAACCCCTATTCAGTTCTGCTTATGTCCTTTATCAAAATTGCATTTTTTATTATTGCTTTTAAATAACAACCTCACAACAATATGCTCTTTCCATTTTACTTAAAAAACTTACTTCTGATTTTTGTCCCAATTAATATAATTCTAAACTCCAGAATTAATATGACATAATTTCCACTGACTGAGGGCCTCCATAAAGAAAAAGTAAGTACGGATGAGTTTGAACAATGGACTCCCCTGGAATAAGTAAGTAGAAGCCTAACATTTTATATCTCTGCATATGGAAAAGATGTTAAAGAGTATTGGAGAGCAGTCCAGCACCTGTGTCAGCACTTACTTCTTGATCCTTTCACCAAAAGAAGCGATTTCATCTAGGATATTCTGGACAGTGACACACACCTCCTGGATGGCATAAAGTCTATTCATAAATCCTTTCTTTTCACTGTCCTAAATAAAAGAAAAGGAGTAGTTGAGTAAAGGAATTTCTGACTGTAGGAAAAGGATTGTGTAGCCATCAGTTAAGTTTCAAAAGGTCCTGTGTTACAGATTCATGTAAAAGGAACTGGTAAAACCTGGCAATAAGAAAATGATTTCTTGTCCTGTAAACAGTGCTTATTGCAATACGTATGGTTCAGTATATGTGCTGAGCTCCACACAATTTTGTCTGTCACTGCATTAGTTTCTAAACACATATTTGAATAAGCCAGGTCTCTAGGTTTTAAACATGCTGAAGGTGACAACCTCGTATGTTGTGTGCTCTTTCAAGTGACAAGAGTCATAAGGTGGAATAAAGGCAGTTTGTTGAAATTCTGGTTCTTGAGCTCATGTAGGCAGAGGAAAATAAACATTTCTGGTGAAGACACTGAACAAGAAACCAGAAAAACTCAGCTCCTATAGAGAGCTGTTCTTTTTCCCCCAAGTATCTATCTCTAAATCCAGACACGTTTGCAGCATCAAATCCACTAACAATACTGTGTTAGATAGCATTAAGATGAAGTATCACCATGGAAAAAAATTAAGTTTCTCTTCATTTTTTACACACCACAGATAAGCCAAAAGGTTATGTTCAACATTTCCAATGGGTAGTTGCCATATTACCCTATCTAGTTTGAATGTGATTATTGTTTTCCGAAAATAAGAAATGGGAAAAAAAATTTGTACTCTTAGGAAAATAGTTCACTAACAAAGTTCAACTTTTTGTCATCACAAACCACATGATACAATAGTCTTTGTCATTGACTCCAAAGTTCAGCATCTAAGAAATATATGTTGCATTTAATTTTTCTTTTCTTCCCCTGATGCGTAACTATCAGACAGCATATTTGTTTGCTCATTTTGTTGGCATTTTTGCTATCTTAATAAATTAGATTGGAAGACAACATGATTTATTATTTAATCATTTCAACATCACTGATTCTGCAATGGTGTTATCATCTGCTGTGAGGAAGTTTGAAAGTATTTAGTTAGAGAACACAGATTATCTAAAAGCCATGAGAGAAGCAGACAGATGAGAAAACTACTTTCAGTGATTAAGTGTAATTTATAAACTGAGCACTTCAGACAAAGTAAAACCACTACTTTCTCAGGCAATGTGAAAGACTGTATATTTCACATAAGATTAATAATTATTATATCACAAAGAAATATTTTTGTTTTCTGAGGATGATATAACAGATCAGAACCAGCAATATCAACTACATACAGTGTGCTGCACAGCAACACAGAGTCATTTATGTAAATTATTTCCTTAATATTTACTGCATTCTTGAAGCCTTTGCAATGACACCATTATTCTCCTCAGGTACACAGTTCTGAAGATATGCATCATATATCCAGCATACTTCATTTGTCATCAGGAAATAGGCACCTGATCTATTCCTTCATGTAAAACACATATTTCCAGTACAATGTTTTCTTGTACAGCAGAAGTGAACAATAAGCCATACACGTATTTTTCTGCTTTCTAAATATGTATACCCCTTGCCTCTTCAGTTTTGTTTAAGAGATTCTGCTCTCTATGTAAATTTATTTTGATTTATAATTAATTTATGTGAGAAAAGAATTATGTCACTCTAACAAAACTAGTGCCCTTTGTGGCATACCCATAATTCAAGTGGGGTTACATTCAAAGGTCCTGAGGCTGTTTTAATTTATAAGTATCTTACACGATAAATTTGTACCTTTATTCATGTCAAGATTTAGGAATGGCACTCTCCAATTTAGTGCTCCCACTGAGACTTTCCAAATCCTGCTGCAGCAGGCTCACTCCCTCTCCCTCCCCACCCCCATGGTGGGCTGGAGAGGAGAACTGGAGGCACAAAAGATCGTGGTTGAGATAAAAACAATTTACTAGGAACAGCAGTGAGATAAGGAAATGAACAATAACAGCAACAATAATAATAATAAAAAAGTGTACAAGAGAGAGAGGGATTTACATGCGAAATGCTCACTGCAGAGCCCAACCCAACCACTTCCTCCGGCTTGGAGCCACTGCCACACTTACTCAACCAAAAGGATCCTCTCTTCCCGCAAGAAAATCCCTTTCCTCCGCCCCAAAAAGAAAATGTGAGATGATAGAAAATAACCTCCGGGATTCAGCCATGCCCCCTCCTGGCTACTGCAAAAATTCATCCTGTCCTAGCTGGAACCAGGCAATCTAAAAATATATCAGTTTTAAATCACTTCCCACAAAACCCATGACAGAAAGAGCCAGAGCAAGATCGCTATTTCCAACCCACTGCACCTTCTGAGCTTAAAGGAAATTTGTTGACATACTCTGAGGCAGGATTAGACAAAACTGCACAGGAAAGAGTAGGCGGTCAGAAGTATCATGGTTCATCTTCGCTCAAACTATTCCAAATATTGCCACATGTTCCACAACTATTAACTGGTTTCTATTTCCTGCTCCAAATATTTGTGTAAAAAATAAGCTGGGCTAGGAAAGAACTGCACTTATTTTCTTCCAGCAAGACGCCGTGTTATCAAATACAACACATGAGCTACCTAGAGTAAACCAAGGTTCTTAATAATTAATTTTTCAAACAGTACTGGCATTTCCTTTCCAGGGAAAGATGGTGTGAGAGACTGGAGGAGATTGCAGGCTTGAAGCATTTCAGTTGCACACGTGGTGTAAGGGGTAAGACAAGCCTTGCCCTGGTGAGGCAGTGGGTTGCTCCATCCACCCCTCCCCATAGAGCCTGTGCCCTGGCCCTGCAGTGGCACAGTGGAGGCAGTGTTCCAAACCTGCCCCTGGAGCCCCTAAGCCAGCCCCAGAGTGGCTACCAGATGTCCCACCGGGGGAAAGAGTGCAGGAAAGTCAAAGGGTACTCACACCAGAGCAAGAGGCAATGTACTGATAACTGGAACCACCAGTGGTAGTCATATTTGTTCTTTTCTATATCTCTTCTTTCTCTTTGTTCTTTTTCTTCCAATTCTTTCTTGAAGTCTAAGTAACTTAAAATCGGATGGGTTGGGGTTTGTCAAGTTGAATGGACTTGCAGCCTGCTAAATTAATGCTTTGTGAAATGCTTTATGTTGATTCAACATTACTTTAAACTTTTGCAAGGTTCCCTGATTTTCTGAAGTTGCCAGTAAAGTTTTTGCTGTTTTTACTGTTGAGGAATATCCTGTCGGTATTTCTCCTTTGAGTCTACTCAAAGTAGTAGGTAAAAGAAAACTCCAGTTCTGGGTAAAAGAAAAAACCAACCCATAAGCCCCTTTACAGGACTAGTCAAGAAAATTCTGGGGCCTTGAAGATGGGATGTGACTGGAATCAATTTCATCATTTGCAAGACTACAACTGCCAATTTTCTGGACATTATTGTAATTTAAATAGTAGATAAAATCTAGAATAAAAAGCTTAAAAAGCTTAATACAAAGCTTTATTACTATTTCATTTGTGTGATTTATTTGTTTGTAGTAGGCTCAAAGTAAATGAAAAGCAAGAGATTTGCTAGGGCATGGTTGTGAGCACAAACTGTGAAAGCAGTCAAATTGATGTTGATGGTCTGACCTGAATTTTAAAAAGGGTATGAACCCAAAGTAAAGACTGAGACGATGTCCTCCTCCTCTTTCACAGGAAATTGTAGATTAAAGATTGATGTGCTGTTTGGCGAATATAGTAATACTGAACATTTACGTACAGATTTTCAGCCAGAATTATATTTTCCTTTTTGTGAAACCAAAGCAAAACAAAGAAAATTACTAGCTCTAGACTATGTCAAGCTAATTTACACAAATCCTACATAAAATCCATATTGTGTGAGTCTTTTTATTCAACAGACTGTGCTTACAACCCCATGACAAAATAGCGTGATTTAGGAAAGGAACCCCTCTCCTCTGCAAGTGAAAGTGTATTTAAAACCCAAACATTTCGAATGACCGGGAAGGCGGGAGAAATAAATAAGCCAGACTCAAAAGTAGACTCTGGTAAAAGAAATGGGTTTAAGGAATAAAACTGAACATTTTATGGTGGATAACTGTCCTACCAGTTACTTCTAGTTTGGAGAGAAGGGCACAGATCATAAGAGGAGAGTTTTGAGAATAGAAGCAAATGCTGAAATTTTTCGAGATGGTACCTGGGAAAAAGACTCCAGATGTATCTTCCCAAAACAACCCTCATTGGCAAAGCTGGTACGATAGAGCACCTCTGCACACACCATAGCAACCAAGGCAAAGTCAGACTAACTTGTGATAGACACAGAGAGTGGCTATAAAGTCAGCACTGGTACGCCATCAGCAGTATGCTCCTGTCACTTGGCCAGCAGAAGACACACTAACTCTTGTTTACTTGAGTCATGGATTACCTGTTGTAAGGCCCCAATAAAAGGACTTTATGGTCATTCCTGCACTCTGGGTTAGATGCATGGGAGAAATGCCAGCAAGATCTTCTCAAGAGTTCAAAACAAGAAAGAAGTTCACTGGCAAACTTTAGAAAAATCAGATAACTTTGGCAAAAGATTTAGTACAATATCCAATTAATAATAAAACACTTTGGCATTAATTTGGCCCAGCCAACTTAGCAAACTTCAAACCTGTTCAATGTTAAGTTACTTAAAATGTTCCAAGAAGAGGAATTGGAAGAAGAAAGCAAGAAAGACAGAAGAGATATAGAAAATCACACATACAGCTCTCTGCTCCTGGGTTCCAGTAATGCTCAGACAGAAAGCCCAAGATAGAAACTCCAGGATCAGGGAGGGTGAAGACACATGCTGGCCTGCTGCTTGGCCTTAAATACCCCTTGGCCTCTGTGGGCTCTCCTCCCAGGTGGCTCATTTGGCTGGTCATCTGGCCACTCAGAAGCTGGCTCAGGTAGAGTGGAGCCCTGGCTCCGGTGTGCCATTGTTGGCAGCTCCGCCAGGCTGGGACACTGGCTCTAAGGGTGGGGGGCGTGGGGCAGTTCACTGCCCCACAGGGCAAGGCCTGACCCCTTCCCCTACACACAGGCATCCAAAAACACCTCAAACATCAAACCTTATAGGCTCTTTCACCTGTGGCTGCAAAAGCAAAAGTATAGCCCTGCTGCTATCAGAAAAGAACTCTTCTAATCATCCTCGACTTCCAGTAACAAGCCAAAAAATCTCTATTGCTTAAACAGAAGCTTCTGTGAGAAAACTCTTCAGATTATCTCAATCAATAATTGGTGTCTCCAAAGTAGAGAGTGGGTGCCATAAATAGGCATCCACATCATCCCCCAGGATGATTCAGCAGAAGACTCAGCTATACACAGGGCTCTAACACTGTGGCAGACTTTCCTTTGTGAACTGATGAAATAGACCCAGAAGTAGTTGGTAGTAGATGCATTAGTCCTTTTCTGGCAGGAGTCATTAGTACTGCCCAGAAAAACATACAGACACAGACTCTGAAATACTGAAAAACTGGTTTATGGTCTGGCTGCTGCTCAAAACTCCACCTCAGTAATTACCTTCCAAACCCTAACCACTGCTTTCTGTGAAGCCCACAAAAAACAAGATAGTAAGCCAGCACTATTTCAGCTCTGGAGGCATTTGATCTCCTTAAAGTCTTCTGAATCTCTATCAAAAGGCCTCGGATCCAGTGATGGACACCCAGTTAAGTTTTTATTTTATCAAATGTGGGAGATAAGAAATCCTGTTCACCTCTGGTGAGCAACAGAAAGCACTCTGGGAAAGGTTTGACTAACGGCGAGGTGGAAAACAGGTCCTGTAACCAGAGCTCAGGCTGTATGGCTGGTGTGTGGTCACCTCATATGTGAGGCAGTGATTGTTTGGGAAGATGCATGGACATCACTTGATCAGAGAGCTGGTTGGGTAAAGGAATGTGTGAACAGTGACACTGCAGTGGCAGGCAGTCAATGCACATTGGTTTTGGTTAAGTTTAGAGCATAGAAAGGCTTGGTTTGCTGCAATAAACAATCTTCTTTGGAGTAAGCAAGAAGGAGGTCCATTTGTCTGCGTTCCCCATTGCTACAATCAAATTCTCAGGCAAATGGAAGGAGGACAGACAACTATGATGATATTGTTATCTTGAAGCTGACTGTGGAAGTAGGTCCTGAGGTAAAGCTGAATGGTCTATGGGATCTGGAAAGGTGCACAATGTGTCCTGAGACTGGCCCCCTCATAACATCCTACAATGAACAGAGAGTTGGGTTATTTTAACTGTTCTTCCCCCTTGCAGGGTATCAGTCATGGAACAGCTCAAACACATTATTCTTCCCAATTCTTAATTTGAAAAAGTCTGGGAAGACTTGGAGATATTAAAACTTTTCAGTGGTACCTTAATGATACAGAAGTTTCTGCCCTTTCTGTAAGTCAGACTGTAACTCTTTAAAGTCTTGAGACTTGAGACTTCCACTCATTTCAAATAGTGATAGATTTCAATAGACAGATATCATGTCCAGCAGACAGATACCCGTATATGTTCCCTTTTCAGCATCAGCAAAATAGAAAACCTGTTTGGTACTCCTTCCACTCTGAAAAGAAACAGCAGGAGCAGGCTTCCTTAAAGCACTGGCACCATTTCACCTCAGACATCAAATCCCTGGGTTATGTAGGTAACCAGAACTGAGCTCTTAAACTTTGGGCTTCAACTTCACTTGTATTACTGGATGCCACACCTTCAGTGACCACATTTTTCAGATACTATCAGCTGTTTAAAAATGCTCAATATGCCATCTTTAAAATCTATGTACTATCATGTGTCTTTATGTGTGCATGGTGATGATGTCTGAAAATAATTGCTCATGCCTAATTGGAAATCAGGCTGAGGATTTTAAAATATGGAGAAAACCACATAATAATGAAGAGTAGGATTTTACAGAGAGAAATATATTTGTGACTATATTCACAGAGAAATTATATTTGTGGTCATGATTATTAAAGAAAGATGCAATAAACTGTTCCATATTTAAAAGAGCAGACTGTAGGCACAACAGAAATTACATAAAGATGTGGAGGAAAATACTGAAGACTCGGTAAAAGAACTGTTAAAGAGAGATTTGTTTCACCATTGCCCAGCCGTTGATAAGATCTGCAGTTGAAGACCTGGTGTGATAAGGGGCCATGAGCATCCATTGATAATGGCTGTGACAGCCCATGACAGTGGCAGTGAATGTGCCCTGCTATTAAAGGTGAGTGAACTGCAGGGCCAGCTGACTGGGCTGTCATGGCAATATCCTGTGAATACCACGTCCATGGTTCCAAGCTGGAATGGAATGCCCAGCTGATGCCACAAAGCAACACTTAGCCTCCATATAAGTGAAAGCACAGCAAGTTTGTCAGAGCCCTCCTCACCAACAGACAAAGGAAGAAGGATCTTCGCAGGATGCCACAGATTCTTAGTGGTGATTGTCTTTCTTGCTTTCTCTAATTCTCTGCTTTTTCCTACTTTTCTGTTTTCTTTCTTGCTCTTTCTTTGATAGTGAGTAAATGTGTATTATTATTTTGATTATCAACATCTGACCTCCTTTGTGTCTTTAATCTCGCTCTGCATATATTGGAATCCTGCCCGTCCCTGTGTTTGCAGTTTAGGACACATTTCCAGATCGGGATAGACTCGCTGGTTATGAAGACATCGCAACTGTGAGCATGAGTAACCTGCTTTTAGCAGTGGGGTTGGACTAGAGGATCTCCAGAGGTTCCTTCCAACCCTAAGAATTCTGGGATTCTGTGTGAATATTACAACAATCTGTTCTTCCTCAAACATTACACTGAGAGTTGATAAAAATAATTTTGAACCTTCTGTGACTTGTTGGCAGTACCACCTATGTAATGAATTAGATTTTTGCATGGGCTGCTGCAGTGCTAGAAGATAAATATAAAACTGGGGGGGAGGGGGGGATGCCAAGAGCTACAGTAATAATCCTAAAGAAAAACAAGATACTGTAAGTGTTCCAGAGTAAAGAAATAACACTGTAATAGCAATTATGTAAATTATGTTTAAGTTGAGAATTTTTAACTAGTGCTCTTTATTGTCTCATTCTCCTTATCACATTCCACAGTGTTGCTCAGTGCTTTTTTAAAAATATGTTCCTTCGTGATCTCTAGTTCACTGCACATCTGAATACTGTAAGGACAGCACTCCAGATAAAAGGCAGAAACATGAATGCAATAGAGCCAGTTTATATAGCCACATGTCATTCCACCGAAGTGTGATCTAGTGGGGAGAAACAAAAATTTTCCTTTTATGATGCCTTTTTGACTAATGCTAAACCTTCATGAGGTGTTCATTTCATATATACTCTAAGCAAATATATTACTTGAAAAGGGTGAAAGCTTGTTTGTTCATGGTGATAGGTTCAGGAGCAAAAAGTCAGAAAATGCCAAATTTTGCTGTTGCTTTCTTGGCCTTATTTTGGAAGAAAACTCACAGACCTAAGGGGCTGTAGGATTACACACTAGGGTGATTAGAATACACATAATGTACATACTTTAGGCCAATGTTTTAAATACCTGAAATTCTTCTTTCAGATGTCTTTTTCTTTACCCCTTTGACTATGTTTAAAGACGGGAAGAGAGAATATCTTACTTTACCTGTGTCAGAACAACACTGGAGCTTGACAGTGATCTCACTAATACTCCTTTTGTACCCAGCCACATCAGTGTAATCCAAAAGAGGCTAACACAGAAATCTTGGTATATTGTGCATCAGCTATTTGCAACAGTTAATTAAGTCAGAATACAATCCTGGTATTCTACTAAAGAATAAACTTTGGCCATGATTTTGTTCAATTTGAACAAACACAGTTGAATTTGTAAATTCCAGTGGTTCTGATGTGTTTACCCTAAGCTGAATTAATAAGCTGCAATTAATAAGAGGCTCATTAATGCAGTTCTTCAAGTTCTGCTTTACAAATGTGAGGGATGATAGACAAAAAAGTTAAATCTCAAGGGTGAAATAATCCTCAAAACATAAGGAAAGAGCCTGCTAATTTTATTGGAAAGAGTTACTTTAAATAAGAACCTTGATATGCAAGAGCCTGGAAGAATGGTGGATTGAAAACAAGACATATCAGCTAGTAAAAAAAATCTGCATGCAGGTAGGGATGAAAGAAACAGAGAAATCAGAAAGCTAATGAACTTAGCAAAACATCTGAATTGTTGAGATAATCTATAATCGCTGCTTGTCTAAATCATACACACTTATTTTTGTTGCCCACTCATTATCAATAAGATAATAAAAAATAAACATCAAAATAATACAGTAATCTGTTTTGAAAGTTAAAACTAGCCTGAAAATTTGTCTTTAAATAAGTGCCTATACACGTGTCACTAATTGAAATGCAGGGAACTGATATGCAGCAGTACTGGAGTTAGTCATCTAAAATTTCAGTTACAGTTCTGAAACACATTTTCTTGGATGTAGCAGAAGTAAAAGTTAATTTGACATTTTAGTGTATGTAGAATGTAATTTTAATTTTCCTCTTGCAAATATTATAATGTTAAACATGCTTTTGTACAAAGGACAAGATTGACTATGCAAGATTACCTCCACACTAGGCTAGCACACTCTGCATTAAACTCTGCATTTAGATTTACTGTCTCAGGAAATTTTCCAATCCTGTTTTGACAATATATTGTGATCTTAGAACTCTTAATATGTCATGCACCTAAACAAACAACTCTGTTGTTTCTCTCTCAGATTCCCCTCTATTATAAACAGCTTTAGATCAATCACAGAAAAAAAGTAATTTTGTATTTCAAAATTCATATGATCACACCTTGGACTGCTAATGTTTTCAGTTCACAGAAATCATAAGAGATTCCTTCCTGTGAAATTTCCTTACCTAAATCAGCACAGAGTGCTTTGTATGAAATTGCCTGGGCCTGATCAAGCAGACTGCTGACAGAGGACTACAGAAATGTCTTTACTGTTGGTATTTGCTGCCCAAACAGTGCTCCACTGGAATAATTAATCCAAACTTTTTAATGTCTGTTTTAGATTTCAGTGATTTAACTCAATGGCAAGTTGCTATGGGAGAAAACAAACAAAACCATTTTCCCAGGGACACTCTTTGTAAAGAGCAACTGCACAGAGAGATAAAATTCTTAGTGGCTACATGTTGCTTCCATATCCTGAGGTCAACAGAGCCCAGGTGGCCTACACCAGTTGAAGAACAAACCCTAGAATCTTAATCACTTGATTGCTGTCAAGTGATCAATCATTAGGAATATGATCTGGAAAAGAAAAACATTGCACCTTAGCTCAGCTAAAGCAGCAAGTGTAGATTTTCTGAAATACTTAATTCTAAACATGAACATTCTAGCAATGAAGATGAAAACAGTAGTATGTGAGATCTGGTTGGCATTCTTTGAATGAGTTGAATGTTTAAAGGAAGTCAATTTGAAAGCACTTTGGGATTGAAAAGGATGGTCAAAAGAACCATGAATATTCAAAATCAAAAAGAACAATTCCATGATCATGATCACTTTAGCTCAGAAGAAATCCTACGATGTCTAGAGCAGGAAAGATTACCTGATGTTCTAAAGACAGTGGACATACATAAATACACATTTCAAACAGCAGGTATAGTCATTCAAGGAATCTATCAAATTGATGAAAGAGAGAAAGAGAGAAAGAGAGAAAGAGAGAAAGAGAGAAAGAGAGAAAGAGAGAAAGAGAGAAAGAGAGAAAGAGAGAAAGAGAG
>VWZS01008230.1:3662538-3690232 GCA_013397075.1 Rhabdornis inornatus | reverse complement strand
CCTGGAATCCAAACAAATTCTTGACCAATTGTTTTATGTGGGTACTCTTTTCACTACTCACACTATGCCATGTGTGTGTAACCTGCACTGCTAGGACCCATCCAAATTATGATGAAGAAGCAAAACAAACTAGAATACCCCCACAAAGAAGCCCAAACGATCCATTAAAACCATGAGTGGAAAATAGGAATTAATTGCTCCAGCCAGATGACTTATAAAAAGGGGGGATTGTTATAGATGGGTAATACAATGATTGGCTCTTGCAATTAAGGGATGAATACTGTGTTAATAATTTAAATAACCTGTAGAAAATAATTGGATTCAAAGGTCGAAAAAGCATATTGTCTGCAAAAAATCTCTTTGTGCTCCACTTTGAAATGATCTCTTGATGTAAGAAAGCACAAAATTAAATCTATCTCTTTTCCCTTTAAAATTCAGAATAAAAAATATGCAAAACACATTTAAATCATGTTTAGTCAAATCCACTTTGTAGTTCAGTGCAGGCTACAGGCTAAATTGCTAAAACTACATCAAGTTAATTGCTATTGAATGAAAGCTCGTTACCTGTTCTCAAAGCCTTTGCGTTTACACAGTTTCAATTTGTGCAACTCAAATTTGAAAAGACATTATTGTAATTATGAACAATATTTTCATTTTTAATATTTTTTTAAAACAGTTATATCCCTGGTGTTCAGTAACTCTCCAAATTTATGTAATGAAAATTGTTTCTCCTCCTTCTCCATTGTCATACTATATGGAAACTGTTAATAGTTTGAGGAACAGATTCTGTCCTTTTCTGCCCTACATGAATGTTTTCTTTATCTGTCTGACTTTTGTAAAGCAAAATTTATTATGAACCTATGTATGCAGTTGTTAATGGATGTGGATCACTGTTAATGCAGTCAATAGAAAACATAAGAAATATATCCAATGAAATTTACATTTTTTTCCTCAACTATAAGGGGTTTTTAAGAGATTTGCTAAATTGTATTGACTTTTGTTGGTGTAGAGGTGGTTTTGGGGTTTTTTAGCTGCCTAAAAGCTCTCAGAATGACAATTTCTGTCTTGCTCTTCACCACAAACCCTCCTGTATCACCTGAACACAGTGGTGGGCTTAAAGCACAGCTGAGTGAGAGAACATGATCAAGGTAATTGATCATTCTGAGATAACTGACCTCACTGTTGAAAAGACATCTTGGATAAATTGCTACCTAAGTCCTTCTTGCACTCTTCAGTGCTTTCTTCATGTTGCTCTTTGTTTGGGAAGTAATGACTGAAAAGTATCTGGCATAAAACCACATTTATGGTAGGGAATGCAGCTTGAATTAAGATAATGGGGAAAAGGTGTCACATTTCTCCACAATTAGAAGTGTGTGTCAAAAATACATAGAAAGAGAAGTGAACTCTCTGCTCTGAGGAAATCACCCATCTGACTCTTTTCAAGCAGGGCCTTCTAATACTTTGCCTTTTAAATTTGAGAGAAATACTATATTAGTGTGCAAGTTGGCCAAATTTTGTTGTCTGTTCTTCTTACTGTGCATATTATACTCTTTCCTAAATGTATCTTATTTTCTTTTGTTCACTTTTTAAAAATTCTTTTCATACCAAAAGATTTCTTAAAGATTTCTTTCAAATTCTGGAAATTAGTCTTTCTGTTAGTGACATGTAATGAAAGTATTCACAGTAGTGCAAATGGTGATTGATAATTGAATACCAATAAATTATGAAATAGCAATAAATTAATAGCAAGAAATTATCAAAAGACATTAGTTATGGGAACAAAGATCTCTTCTGATGCCCCAAAAACTCTAGCTCGCTCTTGTTTGATAGCTCATGTTGAGTAATCCAAATTATAAAAAAGTACATGAATGAGCAGTTATATTTCTTACACAAATGTTGATCTGTAATAAAATGAATCTTTTTCTAATTATAGATGTTTTGTCTGGGTTTTCAGTATGTCTTGCTGGAGATAAACTTGTTTAGATTTAAATTCAGCTGTTTGGATTTAGATACAGCTGATGTAAATTTAAATCTTGACAGTCAGAAGTAAACAAATTTATAGCAGGTGAAACTTTGCTCTTGTGCTGGGCACACTGCCATATATAACTTTTTCTGTTCAAAATACCTATGTGCTGCTGAGCACTGCAGCCATTTAAAAAAATGAATTTTTCAGCTGTTGTGGGCTGAACAAAACAATTTTTTTAAAAGAGCAGCTATGAAAGGAAGGTTCCTGATTTTAGATTTCATCACCTTTATTTTCATCTGTTCAAGAAGTTTAAGATACCTGTCACTGCAGCTGCCACCCCAAAGTGAAATTTCATCTTAGTAACTTTCTACTTACACAGTGTGTCTTTTATGTTTGATTCTGGCACCTTCTTCATAGTGATGTAAAGGTGTTCCCTTCTGATCCCAAACTGTCAGGTGGCAGTGCTGTCACAAGTTCTGCTCATGGGCCAAGTTTCCTTTTTTGTTTAAATCCGTGAGGAACTTTGCAACTTGGGAGAAGTCTCGTCTAAAGAGTGGGATGAGGAAAGGAAGGGAAAAGGTAATCCTTGAGCATTTGAAAGAGTTAGGTTGATACAGCAGAGACTCTACAGCCCCACTGGCTGCCTTTGACACGCTTTTTTGATTCCAAAAGCAGGAGGTTCACCCCTGAGATATTTTGCAGCTCCTCCCACCTGGGAAAGCCTGACCCATCTGTTCTGCCCTGGCACTGCCAGAGGGATGATGCAGAATGAAGTGCACAGGTCACAGTGCTCAGCGTGGCTCCAGATCTTCCTGGCAGTCCAGAATCTCCTCTCGAGCATTCACCCAGTGCTGGCACAAGGAAAGGGAGGCACAGATTGCCCATGGAANTATATATTTTATATATTCTTGTATATATATATTTCTAAAAATATGTAAATAAAGCTTAGGGATATATAAATGCCATCTTTCTCTTGACTTTTCTTATAGCAAGTCAGAACAGCAGGAGACTGAACTGTTGAAAATTGCTTCTGATGAATTCTGGAGAAAGATAAAAAGTAAAAGGGCTAGCACATTCACTTTGTTGCTTCCCCTTCCATTACATTCTCTTACCCAATATTTTTAGATTTTTCAAAAAATGTTCAAAGTAAACCTGGGATCTTTTACATTACCCTTTGGGGAAAAGCTATTTGTTTTTAACGGGATTCAATATTTCTTATAATTTATTATTAATTTCTTTCAGTGGGTGTAACTTTTCAAAGTAGCCATAGAGAAATCATTTCAGAAGATGTTGAAACTACTAAGATCACATCAGAGGAAAAGAGCAAATGGCTGTTAGCCTTTTTTCATCTCATCCAGAGAGTAACCATGGCTGTACTTCATCAGATGAATGAAAATATAATTGTTTTCTGTTAAAAAAGATTTTATTTTCTTCACAGCATTGTGATCTAGGCTAATTTTTTAATGAGAAGATTATTTTGAATGCTGCTCAGCTCCGTTTTTCTAAGCTCCAAACTATAAACCTTTGACATGTGTTCTCTATTGCCATAGGTCTCAATAAATAAAATGCTTTAGGCACATGGGAGAGTTTCTGAGGTGCTTGACTAGAAAGACTCAGGGTTTGCTTCAAAGCTGACTGAAATGTGGTGGGCAGGTTTTTTTTTTAATTTATATTTATTATTTTTATTTATCAGTAGAAAGCAGAAAAGTTCAAGGCCTCTCAAAAGCCAAGATTTTCTTTCCATCCTTCCATGAAAATAAACCTAAGTTTTACCCAAAGTGACTGAACTTAGTTTCAATATTTGGCCTATTTTAACTCCAGGATTGTCTCTCAGTTCATAACGGGAGTTGAACAACCAATGTGTTCTGCATGATGTTTCAGCATGGGCGTATCCAATTATAATGCTTAATTTTCAGTTTCAATAGAAATTTCTAAATATAATATTTATATTTCTAAAATATAATTATTCTATTTTAATGATGTGCTAAACCATCATAAATACTTTGGAGTCAGGAAAAACATGAATTTTATTACTACTCCACTGATTTTGAAGTAGAGTTTGCATTTACAATGAAGTCCTGCTACCTAAATACTGATTTTAAAAGGTGTATATATTAGAATGCTAATTTCTTAATTTAACATTTTTATATATTAGAGCTGTGCACTACAAGAGCTCTCATTTTTCTAAGAAACAGAAAGCCTCTGCCTGCTACCATGTGGATTATAGCTCACAATGAATAATGTCAGAGCTGTAAGAATTGTGGGCTCTGTTAAGTTATTCTCAGTCTGTTCTCAGCAAGTGAGGGATGGGTTTCAGGATAGTTTCTAGGCTGTATCCCACCACATTGGTTGATGAGATATTAAAAATCTTCGGTGACAAGTTTCTCATGTATTTTCTGAAATTCTACATCAATTCAGTAGAGGGATTCTAACAGTTCAATCCAGACCTGAGGTGATAATTAGTATATGCAACATTTTCAAGGAGCAAGAAGGAATTTCCTTATGATGACATGAGGAACACCATATTGAGATGTGAGGTATTAGTTAAGCTCTGAGATTACAGGATCAAGGGGCAAAGTTCAATCTAATAAAACTATTTTGGTGTTTTAAGATTAAAGACCTCTGAAAAATGGAAATGATTCTGTTGATAGTGTTTGAGAAGCTGCCACTCCAAAGCTTTGAGCAATGGTGAGGCTGAGGAAGTGGTGGGTGGAAGGGGAGATATGGGTGGGCTCTCTCTCCCAGAACAGACTAAGCTTTGTAAAGGCTAAAATTTCATTTCCACTTAAAGAGTAGTTTAAAAAAGTGCCAGGTGCAACTTAATTACAATGAGTTTGTGAGTGGCTGAACTTCCTGCTTGAGATAGGCAGTGGTCACTGTATTTGTTGTGTGATGTACAGGAAATGCTCTCATAGAAATGCCACTGGAGTTGGGTTGCTTCCTAAGAGCATGAGTTTGGGATATTTCCTGAATTTACAGGCTATTCTTGCAAATTCTCACACCTTGACATATTTCTATTTCTTTCAGTGAGATTTGGAACAAGATATGGGGAGAAAAAATAACACTCCTATTATTTTTTCATTCTCTGTGCTGGAGTAAGTCTGAAACATTAATGACCACAGGTTTTCTTGTTCCATATGCAGTGTTTCCTCAAAAGACAGCAGGAATCTGATCACTTCTAGAAAAAGATATCTTAGTCTACAATTTTTTTTAAAATGTGAATTATTACAGTGGCTGATCTCTACAGTGAAAACACAGAGTACAATCTACAATACAAATAGATTATTTTGTGCCCTAAAATATTAATTTTTTTTCTTTTTTTGTGCCCTAAAATATTCTTTTGTCCACATTTTTCATGCTTTTATGGAAAGTCAGTCCTGCAAGTTTCAAGTCTTAGTTCTAACTGTATTTTTAATGTATTGCTCATCTGGTGATGAACCAGATCCAGGCATGCACACTCAGTCTCTGACTATTTGGTAGAATTCTTTGTTATTCTACTATACTCTTCAAGGGTCTTAACTGGTCATGTGCTATAAATACAGGCAAAACAAAGAAAAAAATTTAAAAAAACAAAAGAGCAAGTATTCTGATTTATTTTGCATAGAGGTACCACATCTCACATTTTTTACAGTATGAGTGTTACAATATCTGAAGTTTGCAAAGCAAATTATCACATAAAAGACCAAGTTATGGAAAACTCAGTAACTTCTAAAGCAAAAATCCTTCTTAGTTTCAGTGGCTAAAATGTGATAATATTATAACATCATTTCATGTAGACTGAGGATGTTGGGGTTTTTGTTTTTGTTTTGAAGAGTTTCAAAGTATTTGTTACAGATAAGATTTCCAGGTTCAAATGTCTGTATTCCACTTTTGGCAATCCAGATACCTAAACATCTACCCTCCAAGGAAATGCATCTGCCATATTCTCAGTAATGTGGCACACTACAAAAGCCTTTGAAATTCAAAATAAAAAGTCATTACAGTGTAACCTGCTATTTGTTGGGGAATGCATATGTAAGCAGATTTTTGTAATTTTTCATGAAGCTTTCAGACAGCTATCCCCTCAGGAGCTGTGAATTTCAGTAGTGTGTGATGATATTGTTTATCCAGGTTACATATCAACATTCTTTACACCACTGCTTCTTTAGGCATCTGGGACTTTGTGTAATTGGTTCTCTAAATTTATTTCACTTCTCAGTGAATATATTTCACTTGTCATGTGGAAATGGTTCTCTTTAATGTATTGCCACCTCTCACTATGAACCAAAGTAGTTTACAATGCCAGTTTCCTGTGATTCACAGAAGTTTTCCTTTGCCATTGCAGGCATGGCAAGTCAGCTTGAAATTCAGAGTGCCAGGAGGGAAGTCCACACTTACTTTGCTGAGGAAGGTTCTGGTGTTTCACTGATCTGAAAAGTCCCATGCATCCCTCTGTAGTTTCACCTTGCACTAAGGTTTGAACACGCCCAACTTTATCCTTTCATGTGTAATGAGAAAATATTCTAGTGGTCAAGAGTGATTCCTCATCTTTTTTACAGGTTGATGCAATCAAGTTACTTGTCACCTGTCTCGTGACCATTTGCAGTACCAGCTCTGGAATGATTTTTCTTTTGAAGGAATCAGTTTGGGGTTTTTTTCTGAAAAGTAAAACTACTCAGAGTTTTTGACCTCTGTAAAGAAATTCACAGCTCACAGGCTGTTTATTAAGGACTTTACATCCCACATAGCCACCACAAGGAAAAAAGTTTAGAAGATTCTCTAGATTCAGAAAGTGTCGATTTTGGCTTTGAGCACTGTATTTTGAACAAAACTAAATAAATATGGCACCAACTGGCATGATTATCACGAGGTAATTGGACCCAAGGGATTAGAAGCATTTGGCTACGTGTACCTGTAACAATCCAGAATGTAAATTACAATAATTACTTCACAATAAAAGTATGCAGAGCTGCACCTTATTTCCCAAGTAGCTTGAAGTTAGAAAAATGCTTTTGGATACTTTCAGCAATTTCATTTCCTTCATACCCTAAGGTTACTTCTATTAACATCAGTTTGATGAAGGTGTGAAATGAAAAAATACAAATATAACTGAATTTGGTTCTACAGAGTCAGTGCTGGTTTGTAAAGAAAATGTTTTTACCCAGTATTGTTTAAATATTTCTAAGTTTTTTCAAAACCAATTCTGAAGATGCCTTCTGCAAGCATTCAGTTGTTGTTATCTGTAAAGTCACATTTCAGTGAGAATTTTAAGCAAGCCAAAGAATTTTGATACATTATGGTCAGGAGATGAAAAGTATAGGAGGAATCTACAAGATAGCTTTAAACACTTCAGCCTTTTTGCTGAGCTTTACATATCTTGGATATTTTACTGTGGTTAATATTCCTCTGCTTGTCATACCAACGTAGCCTCAAGTGCTGACAGTGACACTTTCTGTGCTGGAAACCACTTACATCACCCAGACTGGCAAATGTGTGGTGGCCTGACAAGGGAAAGGGAGAAACCTCCAGGGTCATAAAAAACAGGAAGAGTGGTTCATAGCTTATGTGGTGAAGCAGGCAGTTCTAGCACTGCTTACATAATCTACTAGGAGAAAATAGCACATTAAAACTTTGCATATCTTCTCTTCCATATATCAGAACTTCCGTAGTGGGGAGATAAGGAGCAAGGGTCTTTAAACTGTACTCAGCTCGTAATTGCTAAGGACTCTGTGTATGTTCTCTGCCTCTTTGGAGCCTAAAATTTTCATTTCTTTTCTGTTAACCAGCAAACTTTTAACTCTTTGATTACCCTGAGTCAAAATGAAGATGCTGCCATCTCATGGATTGTATGAATTTGTAAACTGCACTTTAGAGCTAACTTGCCTTTTAATCCAAGCTTAGTTTATGTGCAAGTCCCAAGCTGTTTTATCTGCAAGTGGTTTGGGTTTTTTTCTGTGATTATCAATTGAAGTATTTCACTTGTAGAGTGGCTGGAAAAGTTAGATGCCTGGATCTGTACTTCCCTTAGATTTAAGGCTTTAGTGGAGCAAATTATACTGCTGCTGGTGGGGAGGGGAGAATGGGGCAGGGAAGAAGGGGGGAAAAAACCTCCAAACCTTTTGATCGTTGTGTTTTCTCTTTCTTTTGGTACTTAAGAGCAGCTTCACCCTGTTAATCTCCTTGAGAGGGTGCTGTTCAGCTCAGTAGGTGATGGCACAGTTCTGCAGTAGTAGTTGTGAGTGAAGGTACTTTTCTACCTTCATCTTATCTCAGAAATTGAATACTTCTCTGGTTGCACTTCTTTATGACTAAAGAAGTAACTGAACCTAATTTTTGAACAGATATGAAAAGCAAAACTTTTTTTTTCTACCCAGGTATAAAGCCTATGAATATGCAGGAATTGGAGATAAGTTTTCTTCGCTACTTTCTGAAAATGTAGGTTGAATTTGACTTACTCTAAAACTTACCTATGTGTAAGAGTATACAACTGAACAGTGTTTGCCAGTGCAGTGCTGGCCAAAGTTTGCACAGTCATTAATTATTTCCACCACAGAAATATATAATGCTATTAGAACAAAAAAGCAGACTCTCTCTGTAACTCCAGAAAATCAAACATCAGCCACCCAAAAGTAATAGCCTGTCATTACATTTCTGTTTATCAGAGAAAAAATTTGGCTCTTGCTGACTTGAAAAAGATCCCTGAAGTAAATGCTTCCATAACATACATAAATCATGTTCTCCATCAAGTAACCTAATGATGTTTCAGGGGTGGCATCATTAGCTTTCCACACAATATTTTGCCTGACAAGGGATGAAAACTCTGTTCTAATTATCCAGGAATGGAATAACAGGGACAAATAAATAATATTGAATTAGATTTTTAAATCATCTTTTCAGGAAAAAACAAGCAAAAAAAACGAAACAACACCTTTCTGGGGTCTGATTTTTACTGAAAATCTCAAGGACTATGCTCTTGTTTTCAGTAGAACTAGATCTAGAATTTTTTTTTTACTTCATTTTTTGCTTGTCATTCTTATTGTTTATTCTTATAGATAGGGTGGATAAAATACTTAGTGTATTGTCATTGTGGGTAGATTACTGATTTATCTTAATGCTTCTTGAAAAACTGTTCAGGATGTTGATCAAAATCTAACTGATTTGTGTTTACTGCATCTGCAATATTTTTTCCCCAAAAACACTTCTTGTCTCTTGTCTAGGTGGATATGCAATGTCTTTCCTTCAAGAAGTCCAACAAGATACATTCTTTCCATATTTTACTTTATTAAATTAAAGCACAAAAACTTAAATGCTTTTAAAACAAATAGAACTGCTAATCTGTATAAAATGTATTAAGCACATTTATAGTTGCCAACTGGTATATAAGTACTTCTATGAGAGAACGTAAACTAAATTTTGGATGTCATAGAATATGGCACTGCAATATGTGCCACAGAATTATGGTTGCCAGTCTTGCTATTTCTGCTCTAGCAAGAGGGAGCAGTTAAATGCCCCTTGATCATTTTAAGCTGCCCCATTGCATTGGGGAGGGAATATTTTCTTGTAGGAAGGATGACTCTGACTTCTGTATTCCTTAAGACTGATCTCCGTAGAATCTACCTGCAACTGGAATCCAATGTCCTCTGAAAGTAATGACCAAAATACCCATCTTAAGAAAGAAAAAATATGAACAAGTGCATGTCACTGTTTTTCTGACACCACTTTGTATAGGCAGACTGACCCCTTACATGGAGAAAGTGGGGCTAGGAAAGATGGAAAGTTTGGACTACTGACAGGAATTTCATGTCTGACTTATTCATCTCTAAAGTTAATGAATTATTTTTTTATTTATAGTCTTCCAAGTTGACCCTAACCTTTCCATTGCTGAAGCATATTTCTGCTTAACTGTACTACCATTGCAAATTTTTGAATCATCCTTTTAATGCTTTGAAGTGCACCCCATGCTTTCCTTTTAGGTTTTGCACAAACTGAGCATTCTTATTTTCTGAAGTAGATTTTGGATTAAAGTCCTGCTAAAAGCACATGAGGCACTTGCATTGTCATGATAAATCTTTGTGTCCTATCCATAAACCACGGAGTTCAGGCAGCAGAGTCAAAAATCACAATATCATGAATCATTTTCTACAGTGGGCCTGACTGGGATGATTTAGGATGTTGGTAACTTGTACACACACATTTCTGTGTTTCTGCATGTACCTCAAAACCAACCACTTTTACAGAATTTGACAGAACCAGAACCACCCCAACACTCCATCAGCCCTTAATGACAGCCACTCTTGCTTTGGTACCCTCTGCTCTGCCAGCTCTCAATCTTCCATTAGAAAATTAATGAAATTGCTGACATTTAAATGTCTTCTCAACCATACTCCAGATAATTACCTGTATACACTTTAATGATTTCCCCACACACTTCATGCAATTAAAGATATAAGCAATTTGTCTTTCCTTTAAAACATTTTGAGGAAGCATACATCTTAGGGCCATTTGTGTCAAAATACTATTGTCCCCTCTAATTTGGAAAGATTCCTAATGCCTTAAAAATATTTGGAACTAATTTAGCTATTTAAAAAACCCAAATGCCTTAAATTTGCCTAAATTTTCTTTTGAATGCAGACTCTCTTTGAAGCTGCTCATCTATATCAGCATAGTGCATATCTTTTCAAGCCTAGAAGGGAAAATTTTGATGCTTGTTGAGACAAAGTAATTTGATGGATTTTTAGATACCTTCACCTAGATTCTAGTGTTAAATAGAAGGTGTTTAGATATTTTGAGGACTGTAACTTCAGCTATGAGTGACTGTTCTGCCAGAAGGCAGACATTTTCATACATTTCTTGTATGAAAGAGCCTTCTCTGAGCCTTCTGGACTGACAGACTACCTTGTTATCATTTTGTAATTTTCTCCACTAACAATCCAGGTTGTATTCATTGCACAGCTTATCCTAGTTGTGCTTTTTGTCTTGGTTGTTACTTGCCCTCCTCTCCTGCCATGCAAGAGTGGCCATGCTGCAGCAATTCTCATCATAGATGACCATGTGATTAAACTATGCCCAAAGTTAGGATCAAGTTTGGCTCCCTGTGGTGCTGTTTGTCCTTAATGCCTGATAAAGTAGGAGCTGTTCTACTGTAGTACTTGTAATATCATTTCTGTAATAACACCATTTGTTTCTCATTTCTTCTACAGAGATGGAAGATACAGTATCCAAGAGCCATTAAATCAGAGATTCATTTGTTTCATAGCATTTCTACTTTTGATGGACCATTGTGACTAGGCAGGAAGCCAAGTAGATAACTTTTTTTTTTTTGCTTTCATTACAGAGTCATTATTTTTCTACAATTTAAGGCTAATGGTTAGCAGTCACAAATGTTAACAGATTTTTTTTTCTGGTGAATGCTGTACAGTAAATTTTGTTCCACTACTGAAAAGAGAAGCTAGGAGTTCTTATTTTACAATTTCTGTTGCATTTTCAAATCTTATAAATCAAACTATTGCACATGGTTATATATATTGCACATATATATATTTTTTTTTTAATTTCAAGTTTAAGTCTCTTTAAACCTGTGCCAATTCTATTAAAATTCAGAACAGGAAAAGTGGTAACCAGGCTGTGATATTTATTAGGGAGAACTGTCTGTTTTCCATCATAAATCAATAGCTAACACCCATTCATTTCACACAGTCCATCAAAGAGCCCCTGCATGATTGTAATGTTTTCCCTATGAATTATAAGCAGTGAACAGAATATTTTACATTCAAAATAACCTTTGCCAGTCCCAGTTTCCTTATACAGAACAAGTTTTAGTGGCATCCTGTGTTTTTCTACCTGTGTTTGGGTGTCAGCTGACAAACTCCTGAAGCTGGTCAGTTTTCTCACTTCTTCAGATGGAAAAGGAAACATTGAAGGGATTTACTTATTTTGGCAAATATTGGCAGATATCACAGCAAAATCCCCCCCTTCCCATTTGGTTGGCTCACATAGTGAATTCTGCTAGTGCTTCTGAGTACTTTGGGGTTATAAAATGCTCTCCAAGTGTGTTCAGCAGGTGTCAAGCTGTTTTATACCAAGGGGCTGCTTTGTACAGGACAGGCTGGAAGGATGGGCCAAGGTCAGCTCTGCCAAGTTCAACAAGGCCAAGTGCCAGGTCCTGCACCCCCATGGGCTGGTCTCTTCTCCCAGATTTCTACACCAAAAGGGTTCTCGGGAATTGGAGCAGGCTGCCCAGGGAAGTGCTGGGGTCACCATCCTGGAGGAGTTGGAAAGAGGTGCAGCTGTGGCACTCAGGGACATGGTTTGGTGTGAACAGGGCAGTGCTGGGATAATGATTGGCCTCAATAATCTTAAAGTTCTTTTCTGACCTAAAGGTTCCCGTGTTTCTGTGACAGTCTGAGTATCACACTAGAGACAACAACACAGCTTTCACTTGGTGAACAGCAAACTCAACATTACAGGATTCCACATCAAAACTTTTCCATTAGTTTGGGAACCAGCAGACCCATATAATGCTGTGCAGCTGGAGCTGCAGCACTTCCTAGCCTGGAGATGTAATGAGCCATTAGCATACTACACTGACTGGAAATTGTCTTTATACTTCAAAAGGAAAATGGAGATGAAAAAGCACAGAGATGAAACACAATTTTTCCCTATTCCTCAGTTGTTGAAAATACAAAAGGTCACAATTGAAAGCTAAACTTAGGTTGATTCCTGGTGAAGAAAGGCTGTTTCATCTCTTCTGTCTTATAGAAACTTAGTTGTTTAGGAAAACATTCTGGTACCATCTGCAGCACCAAGTGGGTGAGTGGCAAGCTGTTAAGAAGGATGTGGATTTCTGTTTTGATGTATGTGCATCACTGTCGAAGTTCAGAGAGCCATGCCAAAAGTATTTTGATATAAACATAATGTATTTTTTAAACATTAAATCCTCACTTATTTCAAAAACAAATTTCCTAACCGTTTGTATTATAAGGTTTATTTTTACGTTTTAATCTAAGTGTTTAAACAGAGAGTTACTCAGTTCCCTGTTACTTTACAGGTTTTAGAAATGTTTGCTGTCCTAAAACAGCACTTTGTGTCAGAAATTTCTGTAGACACATCCCTCTGAGGTAATTTTTTATTCTGTGAAAGTAGATGTCAGTTAGGTATAACTGGGAGACTGCATCAGACTTCAAATGCAGAAATCCTCACTTTTCCAGATTAAAGCAATCTGGCATTTCAGGTTTTGTTCTGGTTCTGTTCTTATCATTGCAGTTTTTTGTTGCATATAGGTAAAGCCTTATAAAATAAGAGCCTGGTTACCCTTGTGAATCATGGCTCAGGCCTGCTACTTTGGCTAGTATGGCTAAAGGAGAAAAGGAATCTGCACCCATGAGAATCAGCCTGCACCCATGAGAAAAGAATGTAAACATCTTTAGGGAAGAAAGTTTTTGGTGAGCACGTACACCAGCAACTACTAACCAGTGAACAGGGCAGCAACAAGTTACTAACCAATTAAAATTAAATATAATGCTTTTAGAAAACCATGTAAATATGAGCTGTGAACCATAAAGATTGGCTGTTGCTCCACAAAGGTGTCTTGTCTGCCTCAAATGTGACAGATTTTGAAGACCACATGACAAGAAAATTGAAGTGCATGTTCTAAATACATCTGGTTATTTATTGAGACTTAAATATTTAATTTTGTCATTATGTTGCTGAATTGTTGTATATGGCTCTGGTTTGGGTATTTCATGGATATGCAGATGAGAATTTCTAAAACAACATGTGGTAAGAACCTACCCTTGGAAATAGAGGATATCTGCAATGGTCTGAAGTTTTGAATGGTCTCATTATCCTAGGGATTTTTCCTTACACACGCCTGTGAGAATGTGCACTGCAGCAAATGTAAATGAAGACACTTATTTTTCATAACCCTATGGCTACATAATAAATGCAAAATGTTGCTGTCCTCTTAGAACAGAAAATCCAGTTCACATCTCCATAGTTTGCAGGAAACCATTTCACATTTTGGAAGTGAGATGTTAAGAGGAGTTTTTCTACAACCCCTGAGCCTTTGGCTACTGCCTCTCCAAGGTTTTGACATCCACATTGTGTAAGTTAGGCCTAACTGCACAACACTGTCCTTAGGTCAGTCCTTGGCTGCAGTTAGGGGCAAAAGGCTGTAATGCTGAATTTCAGGTCGCCAGAGCTCCTGATTTTAGAGGGGGGTCGCTCCCACCTCACAGCAACCAGTAATGCTTTAGACACATCTTCTGTAGCACCCAGGTGCACAGTGATGATCAGAAATCTGTTTACACTTTAACATTTTATTATTTGATGAGTATACGGAGCATAGCAAAGCCTGACCCTTCATCTCTAGTCAGTTAGAAAAAAACCAACATTCTTCCAAAACAAGCTAAAATACCAGAAGGATGACATTTGGGAGCCGTGTAATTAACTAGTTCTTGCTCATCCTGGTAAAGCAATTTATGGGTTTGCTTTTAGCACGTTGTTCTCAGAATTAATTCTAGTGCTGGCCTGAGTTACAAAATTATCTCATTCAGAAAACAGTTGGGTGGGATGAGCTTAGGTGAAATCTGCTGCAAAGATCCTAAAGTCTTCAGCAGGCTTACAAGTGTAGAGGTTTGCAGGATTGATGCTTTATCATCTGTAAAGCACATAAGGTTCAACATGAAACCTGCTCCAGGTGACCCAGCTTGAGCAGCAGATTCTTCCAGCCTCAACTGTTCTCCAATTCTGTGTCCTCTTGTTGTGCTGGGCTTTCTTTTCTTCCCTTTTTTAAAAATAATAATTCTGTGTAGCTAGTGAGAACAGGCAGTACCAGACTTGGTTATCTACATTTCTTTCATTACATTTCTTCTGAATTCTGCCTGGGTTCTGAGGACAACTTTCCTAAACCATGTCCAGCCACAGCTTGGCTTACATCCCTAGAGGTGACAAATGCTAAAGGAAAACTTGCTGCTTTCATTCTGTGTCCTTTGTACTATGCAGAAAAGCCTGATTTCCTACAGGAAATTAGTATTTTAGTTGTGCTGCTGGGAATGACTGGCTGGAGAGCCTCACATGATTCCTTGGAAAGTGGTGGATTCACAGTGTACTGGAGAGGGGTTAAAGAGCTCTGAAATGGCAAATGCTGTCATTTTACTGCATTTTACAGTAAGGACAGCATTTATCCTGTCCTTTAACAACAGTAGACCATATGAGGGAGGGCAAAAAGCTTCCTTAAAACTGACTAAACTCACTGAGGCCTGAGGAAACTGTGATTCACCTCTTAGCAGTAAAGTAGAAAATCCCAGAGTACCCCAAACAAAGCATTTGCAGGCAAATTAAGAGCCTGCAGAATTTGAGTATAAGTGCATGATGCCATAAATACTAAGTGCTATCACTTAACTCGGCTATTAGGTCTAATTAACTTGATGTTGACTATTTGGTGATAGTAAGTTAATGTTATATTCCTTGGAACTGGAACATGACAACATTACACCCCTGTTGATAAAAATGACAGAATAATGTTCAATTACCTGTGGGGAGATACAGTTGTTATTAAACCCTCCTATCTATGAAATGCAAACTCACACGTGTCCTTAGAAATAAATTGCTTCATCAATAACAGCCTCAGCCCCCTATTACAGCAAGGCTGCCATGTGTGCTGATGAGTTGGAACTTTGCCTTACTTTGTTTTTAATGTAACAGATGTGCTGCTTCATCTTATTGTACACAGAGCAAATCCAGAAACCACTTGATTTTCCTGCTGGTGTCTAATTTCCACGCTCCTCCAATTTTGAGTGGGGTGCTGAAAAGTCTTCCCTTTTTCTAAACTAGACAAGATCAAGTTCATAGCAGCTATTTGAAAAGAAAGCATTCTTTGGAAATGCTGTGTTCGGCATTGTCACCATGGATTTGGTTGTGTTGGGTGCAGTGACACAGGCACAATTACACTGCCTGCTACTAATAAAGTTACAAAATAAATTTGGCAAAATGCAAAGATTTAGGGGCAAAGATTTAAGTGTCTTCCAACTTGTGAGCCTGCATGTAGTTTACCTTCTCAGTGATAACAGGTTTATTGTACACAGCAGAAACTGCAATGGAAAGAAATCACATCTCACAGAATCATTGCCAAATGGTAACTGAGACCTAAATTTGGAAATCCATTCAGTTTTCCTGTTAATCAACTGTGCTTGATAAAATGGACAGTAGTAAATTAAAATTACATATTAGTGAAGTTGCAGTTATCTATTGCTGTACAAAGATAGCACTGGTAAAAATCAATTTTTTGCCATCTTTAATTAGCCTTATTCTACATTATAAATGTAATTAAAATGCCATTAGTGGCATATTTCTAAAGAAATCAATTCTATTCATAAAATATTTCTTACAGGAAAAAAACAAAACAAAAACCCAAGCTAAAACAACAAACCAAAAAATAACTGCATGAGGTGGATTTTAGGAAGTTAAGCTTTAAAATACAGACATATTGCTCCCAGCTTTTCTATTTTTCCTGTTAGTTTAGAAATGTAAGAAGGCCGTCAGAGCTGTTTGAATGCCTAATCAAAGTAGAGCTGAATTTCTACATTAAAAACAAGATGCAAACTGATTTTCATGGTATCCTTTATCTTTCTCTCTAAATTCTTGCTCAATTAGAGTTTTATTGGCTAGTTGGACCTAATCTTTCAGGCTTTCAATGTAGGACTTTTTTTATTTTTATTGGGAAGATTTCATACCAGCACCTAGAAAAACAGACTCTAATCAGCTGATCTGAATTATAGCCACCTATGCATGCAGAATTCCAATAATGCTACTGGAACTGCTCAGAGAAAAGCTGCTCATAGGGCAACTGGGAACACCAGCCTGTGTTTTGTGGGGAGATTAAAAATATCACTTTGTCAGTATTGCTTAATATGTAAAACACGTTATGCAAAGCCCAGTGCTCAGGGGAAGAGCATACATTTTGCTTTTATATTCCCATTATGCCAGGAGCTTTGTGAACTCATAAGCAAAAATACTATTTTCTATGTTCTCTGAATGTAAAACAGGCAGTAGACTTGGGAAAAAATCATCTCTAGAGTTGTGTCGCCCATTAGGTTGAGTGTTTAATTAATGAAAGGATTTGTGAAAGGCAAAAGAATCCTCCATTCCTGTTAAGGCTGGGTTCTGTACTAGGACCTGGCATGTCTTGAGATTTCTTTTGCATTCAGAACTGGTGATTCAGTTAGTTTTCCCTACCCACTCCAAATCTGTGGTTCTGTATTCAGAAATAAAATCTCATTGGTGAAAAATGAGGTGATATTTTCACAGTCAGATCACTTGAAACTGATTAGCAAGAGAGAGAGAAAATGAATGGGAAAAAAATCCAGAAAGTAGCATTTCCCACCTCTTTCATCTTCTGAATGTATAAAAATACAGATAAAAAAGATGCATATCTAAGGGAACACATATAAAGGAGTTTATTATCCACAAGTATACACAAGCCTGATTTACAGTTTGCCGAAACTGATGAGAATTTTTTCAATTATCTGTAGATCACTGCTAGGAGATTTACTGTTCTGAATCCAGATTTATGGACTTCAGGTTTTCTATCACCATTTTATAACATTCTTTAGATAAAGATATGAAAATTAAGGTTCTCACTGTTTAATACAAATAAAATTCCTTTTACATGGATCTCACGTTCTTTGAACCTTAAATTTTGTGGCACAGCATGAAGAATCTTCATTTTGTGGATTTTGAAGGATCCAAAGGAACTGCACGTGTTTTATTTCACCTGGGGTTTTGTAACAGCCTGCAAGTGCACCACTGGACAGTTATGTGGCCATGGGTCTAAACCCCAATATTCAGTGTTTGTTTGCACTCCAGAACAAAAATAGCAATTCCTACTTTATGTCACTCCCTTATCACAGAGTTTTTAGTATTACCATCAGTTTTTCTTTTCTGTTTGAGAGTTTCTTTCTGGAGCTGTTTGAAGTGTTTATTTATTTGTTTGTTTATTTTGTGAGTTTGGGTTTTTGGTTGGTTGGGTTGGGATTTTAGTTTTGGGGTTTTTTTCCTCCCCTCTGGGCTTTTTGTAGTTTTGGGTGGGTTTTCTGTTGTTTGTTTTTAAAGCAATCCAAAGATGCAGTTGTGATTGTGCAAAACCAGTAGTTTCATCTCAGGGTTGTCAGATGTGACAATTAACCAGTGTTTGGATGCTGAGGGACACAGCACTTGTGAAATTGTCACACTGTATTTTGGTGTTTAGCTGAATAAATATGATTTGAAGGCAGTTAGTGATCACCTCACTAGGACCCTATCCCGTGAAGCCATGGACAGAGTCAGCGGGCCATTGCTGAGAAACATCCAACACTAATACCCACATTTTAAAAAGGGGCCTCGCAGTTCCTTTTGTAGTCAAAGATTTTGGGTTTTGCTTCAGTGTTTGGGGGCAGGATAGTTGTCACTCTTCGTCCTATATTGATTGAAATTTCTTGTAAGTGTGCTATGCCTTAATAAAAAATGAATATCAGCGTTGCCCTGTATAAAACCAACTGATGGCAGTGCTGGAGCTCAGTCTGAGGCAAGGACAGTTGTTACATGGGACTCCTTTTTCCAGCTCTCAGCAATTCCCTGTGTCCAGCTCTCTCCTGTTTGGAATGGGGGTGCTCAGGTTTTTCACTCCCTCACTGGCAGAGGCTCCTCACGCTGGGGAGAGTGGGGTGCACTCCTCTGCTGCAGTTTGCTGCTCAGGTTAGAAGATAAAGTGTTTGTCCTCAAAGGCAGCAGTACCCTGTAAAACACATTGCTGAGTGGGGCAGGTGAATCTCCAGCAGGATGTGCCCATGCTGCACATGTGGTTTTACCTTCCTGGGCTTTCAGTTCAGCTCCTCACACTATTTTGTCTGAAATTTGAATGGGGGGTTTTTTATGACAGTGACTCATCTTATGCAAACCCTTGGCTCTGAGTATTCCCAGCAGTACCAAATCCTTGCTGCTTTGTCCTCTGGAATATTTATAATGCAAAAAAAGTCCCTGGCTGGAAACAAAGGGGGTTCGTGCCTTGGAAGCTCAGATCATGAACTGTTGACAGGATTCTTTTATTGTGTTTTATGTCTGTTCACACTGTATCTGACGAAGTACATGTATTAGTTGTTAATATGTTTTCCAGTGCTTCTGGTAGTGAACAATGCTCCATGGCAACACGTTCACCCTACCCTCAGTTTAGAGGAAGAAAGAAAATCTAAGCCTAACTCAGATACTACTACATACCAAATTATATTCTTAAATAAAAAATCATCATATTTCTGTAATTTATCCTCTGTGCTTTCCAAGGCTAGTAGGCACTTCTCCGCATTGCACACTTCTATGTTCATTTTTGAAATGTATAAAATAAGTTCAGTCTCTTACTTGTTGGGATTTGGAGAGGAAGGCTGGTTCTGAAGCTCTTGCCTGTTTAGATGCTGAATTCTTAGTGGTGCCTTTGACTGGCAGATGTCAGTTGCTACTTTATGGTGTTTCCTTCTCAGCTGCTTTTATTCCTATGGGCGTTTTTTTGGGGTACTGTTTCCATTCAACTCTCTTTTAAGACAAAACCACACAGTTAATTATCAGAGAACCCAGTCCACCATGTCAGCTGAAGGATCATGAAACAGTGGCATATTTCCCCTCGACTGTCTCACTGATGGCTTCCAATACTGCGTTAATAATAATTAATAATGTGGTAAATTACAGAAATTATAACTAAATTCTGCATGATGCAGTATGGGGAAAAAATCCTTGTATGTTATAACACTTCTCATGGAAGGATCCTCAAATATTATTTGCTTCTCAGAAGAGTTAAGATGGCTCAGCTGGGACAGAGCTGATCCACCTCAACCAGGAGAAATAATATTCTTTTACTTCTACAGTTTCTAATTATATATGATATTTGAATCAATGACATGGAAACAAACTAGGGATGTGACACTAGTTTGCAGATTTCACATCAACTATGTCCAAAGCACATTAGGGAAAAAAAATGAAAAAAAATGCTTTATTGAACAGTTTTACATAATGCAATAGCCATTGTGAACTTTTTTGTGGAAGTGGTGATGAGGAAAGGAAACAGCAAAATCATCTCCACTGCTATAAACAATTAACACTGTGCCCTCATGATGTGCTAAATATATCACACAGCTTTTAGCTGTGGAGAGTCTTTTTATACTAATGAGTTGGTTTGACAGCAAGTTTTGGGGTTTGATTTCAAAGTGAAAAGAGAGGGTTTACAAAATTTCCAAAGTTCTGCTCTTGCAAGTATCTGGTATAAGAGGAAATAGGGAGGAGAGATAATGTGTTGTGATGCTAGGCACTGGTTAGTGTCCAAAAATACTTCTAAGAAGCTGCTGCAACTTTTGCATTTGTTTTCCAAGCTTAACATTTTTCAAGTCCTTGTTTGATAATAAAAGTGAGGAATGGCTTCTCTGGTGTCTGGCTCAGCAAAGACAATTCAACTGGGGAAAAAAGTGAACTGGAGTCTCCTTCAGCCTGTGCATCAAAGGCTTTCCAGTGGGAGGTGTAGTTCTAAAGTTCTGGTCAAGGTCATTATCTTTGATGTGATTTAACCTGGATATTCTTCAGTTTTTTAGGCACTTGTAAAAGAATTAGACATGATTACACTGATAACTCCTGAGCCTGCTTGAGGCCAAATTGATCAGCATCTGCTTGCTAAATGAGGAGTACTGCATGTAAATGGGGGACCTACATTATCCAACTTTGATTTTTAAACTTGCAAAACCCAGACTTTTAATGACAGCAGCTAGTTTTAGCTCTTTTTTTTAAGTCACTAGTTAGGTAAAGACCCATGACTCTTCAACAAAGTGGTAGAAAATATTTTTCTCTATAACTGTATATTTGTAGGAAGTGGGAAACAAAGAGCTTAAAAGATACAGGAAGTGTCTTTCTATTGGAATCTGCCTCGAATATTCAATAATTAATAATGCTGCATCATTCAGACATAACCTTTCCACATCCTGCCTGGACACGCTCTCTAATTTTAGAACACATTACTCATTATATGTAGGAGGTCAGAGGATAATGTTACACTCTAAATCAGCTTCTTGTCTAATTTTTCTAAACCTGTAATGCCTTCTTTCACACAGAAACACAGTTGTCAGCCATTCAGTGCCACAATTTGCAGCAACAGGATGAGAAGTATATTTTCACCCTTTTTGTTTGTAATCATGAAAGAAGAAGCACCTGTTACCATTCTTTTTCCAATCCAAATGGATTATTATATCCAATGAGAAGGGATATGTGTTGGGACCTCATTAAAACCTCTTTAGAACTGCTTCCAGCAACTGCACATTTCTTAGCACCAGCTTCTTAAGGACAGAGTTTCATTAGCAGCTTTCATCTATGGATCTTGAAGAGCTTTTATTACTTAGTAATAGTTGTGCATTAAATTAATTAGTTAACCCATATTAGATACCTTTGTTGAAGACCCAAAACATTTTTAATCTTAGGGAGAAATACTGTCACAGATATTACCATTATCTCACAAAGAATGTATGATAAACTGGGATGGGGCACTGCAGATGACTGACCTGATTTTCATGGATGTTGCATATGTGAAATCTAAATTGGCTGTCTGATTTAATGTCTTGGGGAAGGCTGTTCTAAATTATTTGCCCACAGCTGCTTGATGACCCTGATCATGTACCTCTCAGTCCCTTGCTTTAATGATACAGCACACTTTGCTCTAATGTGAAAAAAATATGGTTTTCATTGCCATTAAAACATTTTTGTCACATAGAAAATAACCCAGCAGTTCTCTTCATAGAACAGAATCCAGCAATATTTGGATAGAAAATCCAGTGTACCATGCTTCATTGGTGAAAATTAATAAAAATAGGGAATAAATACTGTGTAATTTCTTTAAGAGTATGGCTTTTAAACACATTGTTGGAACAGAATGAGCCAAATGAGAGGAAAAGGAGCTGCTTTTCCCAGTCTTTCTCAAGTAAAATAGAGGTGAATTTGGCAGAAGTTCTTCCAGTAAAATCTGCTTCAGAATAAAAGCACTGCCACTGAAGCTAATGAAAAAACCCTCATATTTTTACCAGAGATAATGAAAAACCCTTTTACTAAAGTCAGTGTGCTCTCTTATTTTATCTGCTGTTTTTGCAGTGTTTTCACTATTTTATCTGTGGTTTTCCCACTTTATTTTTTTCTTTTTCTGTAAGAGAAAGGGTTGACAAATGGCTGCACCTATAAGATCTGGAGTATGCAGCAGATGACACAGAGAAGCGTGGCTGATACTGGTGGTAGCATCAGCCCAGGGCAGCTCACTCTGTTAATTATTGGGCCTGGCTTACAGGAGAAAATCTCTTACTGGATCTTGTGAGAGGCCTTTTCAGTAATAGGTAATGAATTAACTAGAGAGAGGTTAACAAAACAGTACACATCAGCACATAAACCTCTTCCATTAAGCACTAACTGCATGAATTGCCCCCCTCTCTTATTCTTTTAGAGATAAGAATAGATTCATTAAAGTAGTTCTAAATATTTTATCACCTTTAATGTACTCGTGCAGACAAGACTTTGCAATACAGCCTCAGACATAATTCCTAAATGAGCTCTCTCCTTCATAAAACCTCTCATTAATCTGTCTAAAAGAAGATGTGTGTCTGTCTGCTCAATACAACCACTGTCAAACCTGTGATGTGTTGGTTTATGTGTAATAAAATAAAGCCTAAACTCTGTAGATAAAAACATTAATGACAGGATTACAATTCCTGAAGCTAATAGAACACCTGCCTTGTTTTCTGTGGAGAAATAAGATTCTTGGGGTTTTGAAGCAATGAGTGCTTCTCATAATTAAGATGAGTGGCCATGGAGTGCACTCATTGTCCTTCTGAAATAGAGGGAAATTCTCCTCCCAAGTAAAGGAAAACTGGACCTTTCAAAAACCATTCTGAATTTGCTTCTAACTCCAAGGATGTAATTGATGAGCCATTCTCTTTGGAGTGCCTGATCATTATTTAGATTACAGGTGTTAACCTTGATAACTGAAAATGATCTTCCCTTTGACAGGTCTTGTCACATTGTGACATCTTGTGGAACAAATCATTCCTAGTAGAGTTGGACCATCTTCCACCCAGCAAATGGCATCTTCCACCAGACATGAGGATGCCACACAGAGAGACCTGTTTCAAAGGGTTGGAATTGATTAGGAAATCATTCACCTTGGGACAGTACTATGATATCAAGTCTTGTTAACAGAACACTTTGCAAATATCCAAGGCATTTCAGGTAGAATGGAGAACATTCCCAAAGTGAAATACAGCAGCCAAATGAAAAAGCAGCTTGTATTTCTGGAGAAGGGGTAGATAGGCATGTGAAGAAAATTATATGGACAGATGGAAGTGCACTAGGTAGAAATAGGAATTTTAATTAAAAAAAAAATTGTCTTGGAAGAACAGTGGAAGTAAAGAATGTGACCCTGGCACTAAAATATTCATCTTTGTCAGAAGCCTGTACATGGAAACATGGCATCCTGTATTGCCAGGTTGTTGTGGATAAAGAAGTAAACATTTAAAAGCTGCTATGAGGAGCTGAACCTTTATGGACTCTGCTCACACTCTCTTTAGTGTCCCATTTTAAATCTTTACTTTATGTGAAGGGTAGTGAAGGAAGGAAAGGTTCTCATGATTTATGGTAGAATCTCCATGTATTTAATGTTTCAAGGATGGATCTTATCCTCTCTTGGTGTAAAGATTTTGCCCTGAGAGGCAGAAAAAATCTACTCTGTCCCTGCTGCAAATCACAGATTGAAACCAGCTCCTCCAATCCCATGGTGTAGATGCAATTAAGTTACTTCTCTTGGAAGTTACTGATTTCTTCACAAGATACGTAAAGATCTAGAAGGAAAGAGTTATCCTAAGAAGGGAAATATGTGCTGTCCTGTCCAGGTGCAAGGGAATGTTTTTAATCAAGTTATGTTTTATTTTCTATTTTATTTTCTATTTTTGCTACATGGAGCAATCCAAAGCAGTTCATATTGGCTTCCACATGGTACCACGTACTTATTGAGATATAAAATTGAAGAGAGCTAAAAAACAACCTCTTAAACTATCAGCTCAAAATAAAGTTTCTTTTTGTAATATTGTAGTCATACTTGCAAAGTTTCAATGGCTTAAGAAAAATCAAAGCAATAAAATAATTAAGCTGGATTTCCAGCTGGCACTCCCTGCTCTAGATGGACCTGAAGGAGGACACAGAGGTTACTGCTGCAATATGTGAAATTTGTGTATGGCACTGAGAGAACTGTGGTCTTTGGAATATCCCCATGGGCAGGTTGCATGTAGTTAGTGAGCAGTTCCTGGAAGAAGGAGGATGCTTAATCATCACTTGAAAAAAAAAAAAGGGTCTGTTGTTGTTTTATTCCAAATTTGTAACTTTTCATAATTCCCTTCTGTACATATATGTATACATATATATAGAATTATACATATTCCATATGTATAATTCCAAGGCAAACAGATGAGTGTGTTACTGCACAGAATATGCATTTTTTTCCCCTGTGTTTTAGATAAGGGGTTGAGCTACTGCTTTTGCACAGAACCAAGCTCAGTTTCATACAGTCCTTTTTTCTGGACTTACTGAGTTTGTACAAGGTTTGTAAATAAATAAAAACTGTAGCATACCTGCATGCAGTGGTGATGGAGCACAGTAACAGAAGTGTATGTACATCAGTGCCTGATGCTCCCTGAATAATAGTCAAAGAATCCAAATGGTTTTTGAAAGGGTAAGTATAGGTATTTTTAGAATATCTAGTTTATACATAAATATTGATAACTTTCACAAAACAAACCATTAAAAATGCTTTAATTGCATTAAGATATGTTACTGAAAAGCCATTCCCACTATCAATATCTTGGTGCTGGTTATGCTTTTGTATTAAGTTAAACAAGGAACTTTGTGAGGAAGACAGACTTGTCACTCAGAAGAGCCTGGAGTGTGATGTTTGAAACATGAAGGCCTTTAAACAGAGGAAATTGGGGGAAAAAAATCAATGTAATAACAGCATTGTGTGGAATAGACAAACATTTTTCTTGTTGCACTTTGCTTTGACATTCACACAGTGATACATCCAGAATATTTAAGAATCATTGGAAAGAACAAACAGTAACTTTGTTCACATGAAGCTTGTCAGGCTGGTTCTATGACTTCCTCTCACTGAAATCCTCTCAGGGATCCCATACCTGGGAATTCTTGCAGGACATCTGAATTCAGCCAGAGTTTAGCCACCAGAGCATGGGATATTTTTGAAGGGTACACCCAGGTTTCCCATAGGAAATCTGGAAATCAGCCCAGTCTGACAGGGGACAGATGCACCTCTGGCACAGGACACCCTAAACTGGACACTTCACCGCACCAACCCCACTGTGGCACGAATTCCTCACTGAGGCAGGCAGGAAAAGCAGCACAGCTATTTCTGTGAGGCTCAAATTAAACCAAAATCCTCAATTAAAAACAGGAGTTTATTCTTAGAAATGTGTTTCAAGAAAAGAAAATCTGAAAAAAGGAAAAAGGCCTGGAAACCTTTGTTATTCTATGTTAAAACATGTTACAACAGTATAACTTTTTTTAGAACAAGTTTTAATTTTTTTTTTGCTTATAATACCAATATTATATATTTCCTATCTATTTTTTATATATAGTATATTATTATATAGGATTTATTTGGTGTTATAATACCAAATATGAAGTTAAAAATCATCTGCTTGGAGCAAAACAAATTGTCTTCAGCTAAATGGATTTCCCTTATGGAGTTTATGATGTGGTTTTTTTTTTAATCAGAGCAGAACCGTATTTTAAATTCTCAGAATATTTGTCAAGTGGAATTCTTGTTCTGCAAATAGCTCTGAGGAAAAATCTGGAAATATGAATATGATTTGGAGGGGAAGATGGGATACAGCTCTTAAGGTAATCGTGAGAACAACAAAGGTGCTTCTGCAGAAAAAAAGTTTGCTGCTGCCAGCAACTGAAAACTCTTAACCAAAGGCTGAGGCTTTTTAAAAATCTTTATATTGATTTGAGACTTTTATATTTTTTTTTGTTTATCTCTGAATGTCATTCAAAAAATAATTGTTGCAAATGTTTCACAGAAATGGCTGTTTCAGTGGTGCATTCAAGACTGAGTAATTCCACTGTTTCAGACAAAGTGATGTGTACTGAAGTGGCTGCTGCATTTGGGAGACAGTGAAAGCTCTTTTCTTCATAAATTATGAGTAAGCTGAGTATGAAGTTATGTGCCAGGAGAATGTCTGCTCCTTGAATACCTTTTTTCCATAGGTTAGCATTGATGAGTTTATAAAGCTGAATGCACAGGTATTTTTGTCCTAGTTTGAGGAAAACGGGAAGAAATGCAAAATAACTTTTATCATCTTTTAAAATTTTAAATTTATTTTTTAAAAAATAAAACTTTAAAGGTCAGTTACTTATGATATTTTTGTTATACAGTAGTTTGAAAACCTTACAATATTACTAAAAGAAACTTTATTTTGAGCACATAGTTTAAGTGATTGTTTTTTAGTTTCTTTCAATTATATATCTGAACAAGTACGTGGTACCATGTGGAAGCCAATATGAACTGCTTTGGATTGCTCCATGTAGCAAAAATAGAAAATAAAATAGAAACTAAAACATAACTTGATTTAAAACATTCCCTTGCACCAGGACAGGACAGCAGCACACATTTCCTTTCTTAGGGAAATTTCATTACTCTTTCCTTCTAAATATTTACATATCTTGTGAAGAAATCAGTAACTTCAAAGGGAAGTAACTTAATTATATCCACACCATGGGATTGGAGGAGCTGATTTCAATCTGTGGTTTGCTGCAAGGACAGAGTAGATTTGGAGAGGAAAGGCAGCCCCAGCTCTGAGGAGGCTTTAATGTGTCAGACTTGTGACTGGAGCCATCAAGAACGTGGCATTTATGGAGTGATCCCTTTTCCACAGGCTTGGTAAATGGGAAGCAGGTGTCCCTATCAAGCTGAAGCCTGTTTTATAATCCTGTAGCAGGCCACAGAGGACATCCTTTTTAAAATGATTTCTTGAGGAGGGAGTCTAAAGTGCATCCTTTCTTCCTTGGCTTTTTTTTACAGCCACAGCCAGGAGTTACTGCAGCCAGAAGTGTCACCAAAGTGACTTCCAGGGGATCTTCCCCCTCTGGCTCCCACTGCAGCTGGCCTCTGCCTCGTTTGCAATAAAAAACCCCAAACCTCTAATGCACCGGGGAACCAAAGCCATTAACTCCTACAAACCACAGTAACTTTTTGAAGTTACCCTCAAAGATGGTCAGTGAACCAGTGAAGGATTTAATGGACCAGTGAGGAGATAAGCAGAGATTTCCACTTCCACCCACTGCCCGCTGAAACAGGAGCCCTAATAGGAGCTGTGTTATCAGACCTCCATCTCCCCACCTTAAGACCTCTCAACAGCTCACAGGAAAAATTCAGGTCTCCCTGATGCTGCTTCAGAGCACTGCTTTGCTGTTGCAGCCAATCTTTGCAAGATTTCCTCAAGAATGAGAACAAGGTATATTTGCCCCCTTGTTCTTGCCAAAGCTATAATGAAATACCTTGAACAGATTCTCTTACTAGTGAATCTTGAATAGAGAATTTCAGTTTCCTGACCCCTGCCCCTTACAAAGCCAACTTCCTTCAGGGATGAATGGGTTTGTATAGGAATTCATCATTTTATCTCTTCACAAAAAAAAAAAAAA